>LN891012.1:507703-520981 GCA_900010015.1 Tuber aestivum | reverse complement strand
GCTTTCTGGGCCCAGGTTTGCGTGGTAGGGGGTGCTGGTAGGGTGGGCTGATGGGTAGTTGAAGGTTGTTATAGGAGTTGCTGTGACTGAAGTTGCGCAACTTGATTGGTGAGGTTGGTGATCATGGATTTCAGGTCCTCTGTATCCTGGATATGGCGATCTTGGACGACTTTGAGGTGTTTCTCCATGGCAGTGAAGGTGATTTGGAGGATTTTGTATTTGGCGATCATAGCGTTAAGATCTTCTCTGAGTTGAACAACGTAGGTGTGCAGGGGGTCTGAGGCAGAGGCTTCTTCCTCTGAAGGTTGAAGAGAGGTGCCGACCTTGTAAACTGGTGATGGGGTATCCTCAGCCATCTGAGTGTCATCAGGCGAGGCTGGGGTTTGGGTTGGTAGGGGGTTGAAAGAAGGTGCAAGAGGGTTTGCAGCCCTCTTTCCTCTGCCTTTGCCTTTGGGAGGCATCAGAGGGGCCGGGAGTGGGACTCAGTTGATAGAAGTGATGAAAAACAAATGATAAAGGATGATTTGTTGATGAAAAGTCTGTAAAAAGGGTAGGGAAAGTGGTGAGAGTTGGCTGTTAGCCGATGAGGTGAAAGCTCGGCGAAAAATTTGGTATGGTTTTTTCTTTCGCTGTGGTTGTAACGGCAACGGAGTCGCCTCGGGTCTCTGTAGCAGTGCAAGACAGGTGACCGGTAAAGTGGTCTGACCTGTCACACAACAAACAAAGCCTGCAGGTGTGGGAACAAGCGTTCCCTTTGACCCCTGGGCAGTTAATCATGCCACACTCGTGGTCCTTAGACAGGTGTGACCCCAAACAGAAACGACAACGGGAGGGGAAGGTACAGGTAACCTGCATGTGCCCAACCTGGAGGCATTTCTGGCACACCACCGGGGGGCGATGTTCCATGAAGACCCTCGCAGGCCTGGGGCAGCCCCTCAAGCAAGCGGTGCCCTTAGCCAAAGCTGCCAATATGGCCTCATTCTTTTCCACCACAAACCTAATACCACATGTAGAGGCATTCATTTGCCTCATCGCCGGGGCAGACCCCAACATGGCTGGTCGTCCGGCAGTATTCACACCTGGGTTGGACTGCTCCATGTCGAGGCCAAGGCCATCATAAGCCTTATCACCAGTCCAGGATTCTACTTTCCAAACAGATCCGCGACCAGTGTCTGCCAGAGGTACCTGTCCCACACGAATGGTGATCTTGTCCATGTCGCGCTGGAACTCAAAGTCCGGGATAGCCAGTTCTTTAAGGAGAATCATCCTTATCCATTCCAGCTGCCCGCTAATCTGGCCGACCTGATGTTGTGCGAGCGTCATGAAGATACAGCCAGTCGGGGTCCGGAAAACCGCTTTCTTGATGTGCGGCACTGTTCCGGCAACCCTGCCCTTGTTGGACAGGAGAATGTTAATGCGAGACCGAATGGTCTCAGTTGTAACGCCGTCCGGGAGCTCTGAGGACTTCCTGTTAAGGAACCTGATGGTGAGCCCACGGCTTTTGGCCTTGGGAGTGGGCGAAGAGGAGGGGGGCGCCAGTATCTTGCTGTCCCCACGATCAAATCTGGTGTTGGCCAGGTAACTCTTCTTCCGAACCACAGTCTTCCAGGCACCAGGCACCACTGCCGCAGGTCCCTCCGGAATGGAGGGTTCCTCATCCATTGTGGGTGTCTCAGTCACCTGGGCCTTTTTCATCTGGACCAATTTAGGCTTGGTCCTGGCCTTTGTGTCAGCTCGGGGGGTTGGGGTGACAGATACTCCACCATCACTGTTCGAACTGGAGGAGCTCGATGAGACGCCCTCTGTTGGTAGTGGGAGGGCCACCTCCACCGGCTTCGTCTTCTCCTTTTTGGGCTTCGTGCAATCGGCCGACAGGTGTCCCCTTGCCTTGCAGTTGAAGCACTGCCTCCTCTCCTTATCGTCAGCCTTGGAAGGGGCCAAGGAGGGTGCAGCCTTGGCGGCATCAGGTGCCATATGCCTATTGGCCACAGTGGCCCAAGAAACTTTCTTAGTAGCAGGAGCGACAGAAGCCGACTCCTCACTCACAGATGGAGTGCTCTTCATAGGGGGAGGGGGGGGAGGGGGAACGGGGGTGTCACGAGAGAGCCCGGTCCTTCTCCTGACCGCAGCGTCAAGCTTCCTATTCTCCTCCTCCAGCTCAAACACCCGGTTCCTCAGGGACCTATACAGTATCTGAGATGTATCCAACATCCTGAACACCTTTTCCCTATCCTTGGCAACTTCCTCAAAGCTGTCGTATCCTTCCTTCCCACCAAACAACATACACCGAACATCCTCACCCTGGTAGTCTGACTCAGAACTTGAATCCGTACTGTCATCGGAGGGGCTAGGGGCATCCCCAGTACATGGAATAGCCGCAGGGGTCCCTATTTCATCAAGTACCCCAAGAATCAAGTCCCGGGATACCACTGATTCCGAACGTCTTGAGGGAGGGGCATACAATTCCTCATCCACCCGTCTTGACAACTCGTCAGCCTCATCCAACTGCCTCATGGCATCCTGTGCCCTTGCCACCTGCGCATCCATTGATTCCAGCTGGGTGGGGGGTTGCTCCACGATAGGCGAGCTGGACCGAACCGGGGAAGAAGGGATTGTCTCGGAGTCAGCATACTTACTGTCCCCCAACCCAGTAGCCTCGGTATTCTTATCATTACCCATATCCATGGGGGTGTCTGAGGCAATCACCTCCGCAGAGGGAAGCACGTCAGCAGTAGCCACAGGGGGGGAACTTTCCTTGTCCGATGACTCGATAGTAGATGGCGGGTATGGGACCTGCTTGAATCCCGGAGCCGTCTGTTGCCTGATCTTTCCCTAGGTTAGTTGGTCCCGAGGAACTACCTTCATTTTCCGTCCCTCCTTAGTCGGCACACCCTTGGTAGGAGTGAGAACCGAACCCGAACTGCCACTGGATATGGATACCAATGTGGGGTCGGGCGAGGGGGATCGTCCATGTCGTTTTCGTCCCGGAAGTGGGGGCGGCATGGGTTCATAGTCGGAGTCAAACAAGTCATTGAGGTCGAAGGTCCCTTTCTTGTAGATCTTCCTGTGACCCGATGACAGCGATGCCTCCAAAGAGGGAGTGGAGTGGCTCCTGCCAGCTGACAGGGCCAACGTCCTGGGCGCCATTGCTTCCACAACAGATCAATGCATGATCCGCCTCGGGGGGGTAGATGCCCAACTGGAGGCCTCCATAGTGGACTGAACGCTGACCACAGTATGGGCCAGGGTAGCCGGGTCCGGGATTACTGCCTGTGAATCACCGAGGGCCAAGGGAGTTGGGGACGGATCGAATTGCGAGCCCGGGTCGGGGTTGTGTCGGTCGAAGAAACCGGTAGTCGAAGCAAGGTCCAGGCCACACTCAGTCAAACAACCCTTACCCACCAGGTAACCACCAACCAAACATTCCACCTATTTCATCGTGACAGGCTTGGCATTAGTAACAACAGCCCTCACACCATCATCAAACGCCTTATTGATAGCGTTGAGGCAATCGTAATTGTGATCAAATGAAAGGAACCCGTAGTCCCCTCCAGGTGCAGGGTAAGACCGTGTCTTAATCTCGACGAGGGCGCGGCGATGTTTCACAGCCTCATGTGCTGGAACCGGGACGTCAACAATAACCGAGGGTGTGCCCAAGGAGAACGAGGAAGGTTCCGCATCCATAAGCATGGATGAGGAAACCTCAAACGACAAGGCCGAAGCCTGAGGAGAATGGGAGGGAGACGACATGTCTGCCCGCCCAACTGCACTTGGGATTACTGGGCTTGAACCACAGATATCTCGGCCAAAGTGCCTTCGAGGCTAGGTAGCGCACACCAACTCAACCCTAAGCGAGGGGAGGAGGGAGTAAAATGCTTCAAGTGTGGTGAAACAAAATAAACAAACAAAGTGCAAAATAAATAACCGAGCCGAAAAGCTTCAGAGAGATAAAGGAATATCCCTGGAACATAAGAAAGGGTGTCCAAATTCAATCTAAGTTTATTTATACTCGTCGCGCCAAAACATGGCTTATGATCGAGCGCCCCCCCAACAGGAGCTTAACGCCAGTCAGGATCCACCGCTGGGACTGGGGCCCTGCTACCCCCGCAAAATACAGGCAACTGAATACAAGATACCGATCCTCCGGCCCCATACCGTTAACCACTCTAGTGAGCGAGCGCCAACACCAAAGCTAAAGTACCAGTCCATCAACAGTCCGACACCCATCCGCTCCACCGATCCAGGCCACGGAAACTCCCAGCACAATCAATCAATCACTACCTGCGGCAGCATTGCTCCAATCTCGCGCCTCTTATCCTCATAAAATTCATAACCAAGTAAATCCAGCATCATTAACCCCACCCGGCACCCAAGAAAACGTTCCAGCACTGTCCCTTGGTAGGGCCATGACAAAGGGGCAGTACAAAGCCAGTCTCCCCTAAGCAATCAATCGAGGCAGGCATAAAAGTCCACCCCTTGCACCGTAATAGCCAACCCAAGACACACCTAGGGCAATATCCTTATAGGTATTCCAACCTATGTGGAGTCACCCATGTCCACCTCTTCATCATGTTCCTCTGAAGCCTCAGATTGTTGGGTATCTGGACAGGGTCGAGAAGGCCAGACAGGCGAGTGGGATTCGTGTGGGCCATCACAGTTCACACACCTGGGTGTAGTATGGCTGCAGGGACGGCCACGAAGGCGGCAGGTAGCGGTGGGGCAGGAGTGATCCCCAGTGGAGTGAGGGAGGAGGCACCAGCGGCAGGAAGCAGATAAGGTGCATTTGATGCCATGGTGGCCAAAGTTGTGGTAGTTGGCACACTGGGTATACTTGTTGAAGCGTAAACGGCGTTGGGTACGGTAGGTGTTGAAAAAGGCAGAGAGGCGTTTGCCAATAAAAGAAGTAGCCTTAGGTCCAGTGATGCAAATAACAACAGTCGAGGCGAATTTGCCAGTGCATGCTATATCTGAGGTAAGCCACCTAGGTTGTTCAGTAAGAGACAAGCCTGAGTTAAAGGTGGTGAGTTCTTGGGCAAGTGATGCCAGAGGAGTAGAAGTAGCGATGCCATGAACCGGAACCTGGGTGGCGGGAGTATCGAGATGGACGGTAGAGGCACCAGGAATGAGGTGCAAGAAGGTGCCCACTTTGCTGTTGACAGTGGTCGCTCTAACGGTATCCATGGTAGTGAGGGTAACATGTCCATCCCAGAGGGAGACACACTGGATGAGAGTGGAGGCCAGGGCCTGGTTGATGCTCTTGCATAGCTGTACAGCAGTAGCTGTAAGGGGGGCAGTATCTCTTTTGATGATGAGCCGACGCTCGCGCATGGTGAGGCCCTTTTTCTTGTCGGTAGGGGGCTTAACCGAGGGTGAGGGGGGTTTGGCTGGCTTGGGGCCAGGCTTTGTGGGTTTCTGAGAGGGCTTCCTTGCCTTCCTAGCGACAGTAGCCCAAAGAGGAGGGGCTGCCAGGCCAGCAGGTTGGGCATGGGGAAGGGTAGGAGGTAGAGGAGGAACAGAGGGTTGCTCTGTTCTGTTGGTAGTAGGAGGTACCGGCGGGGCAGTCGTAGGAGCAGTCTGAGAGTCAGCGAAGCCACGAAGGGTGTCTAGTTCATCAGTAAGGGCAGTGATATGCTCGGTTAGCCCATCGGTCGCCTTCCTGTAGTCTTGGTGCAAAATTTGCATCATGTGGATCATAATTGGAAATGCTTTTGCAAAACTGAACGGCGCTTCAGTCTTCTCTGCCTCTGTCAACTGTTCAAACATTTGCATGAAGGCCCCATTAGGAGCCTCAAAGTCCTTGTTTGAGTATCGTATACTGGTAGTGGTACCACTGCGTGGTCGTTTATGCGTGGAAGGGCCCTGAGCCCGGAAGATAGGTGATCAGCGACCTTGCCCACAAAACTGTGAGGCCCCGTCAGGCTGGGTAGGAGGTTGCGGAACGAGACGGGGTGAAAACCCCATGATGGAAGTGATGAAAGGAAACTTTGACCCCAGTCAGGCCAAAGAAAGGTATCGTGGTGGATAAGATAATTCCCTGGCACGTAAGAAAGGGTGTCGAAATTATATCTAAGTTTATTTATCCTAGTCGCGCCAAAACATGGCGTAACCCATAAATCATAACAAAAATCATAACCACGGCTAACGTCCCGCAACCCTCCTCCCAAAGGTAAATCCAAAAATTTACTACCAACAGGCTCACGGGCGCTCATGCCGTAAACGACATCCTAGATTAACGCGTCTTCCTGTCTCGCTGCCCTATCCACCGTTCACACCACCATCAGTAATTTCATTTTCCACATATTCAACCAACCAAATTTCCAATCTATCCCAACAACGTCGAGTATTCCTCCAATGTCCGGCAATATCTACAAACATGCCATCACAAGAAAAACATTGGGGTCCCTTAACCAACTCATAACTCCTGGCCCAGGCCAACACTTGCGCGACCTGCTCAGCCCATTCCAAGTCACCCCACCTGCCATACACTCGAACCCTGTGCAAATCCATACACTTGTCCAAGCAAGCCTGTGACATACCGAAGTCTCGGGCGAAAGCCTCCGTCCAGGTCCGTAGTCCCATTGCCTTGGTGACAACACTATCGCAACTCACGCATGTCGTAGCATCTTCAGGGATAAAGAACCATTTGTTACCCCCAATCCGCGTTCTGGGGATTCTGCAGTATCCGTGCTCGTGTGCCGTCAGACATCTATCACAGGACCATCCCCCACTCCTGACTGTCAGTTGACCATCCTTCTCAATCAACAAAGTCCCGTCAAATGGGTTCCCGGCCACCGCCAACTCCCCATCCACCTCTTCTACATTCTTCGGGATGCCGAGTCCCAACCATCTATGTCGTCTCCACCACTCTCTCCAAAGCCCAACCTTCTGGTCCTTAAACAAAGTGTCCATGTGCGGCCGACATTGGAGATATCGATCGGTCGTAGTCCAATGGTCCCGGTCACCACTTCCCACGCAGTTGTCATGACCAACCAGGCCTGTGCCACAGCGAATCCTTGTTAGCACATAGGCATCCAGTTTCGTGAGTCCGTGGAGCTGTCGGGGCGCCGATGGGCTCCGCTCATAATACTCATGTCCCTGCGCCCGATGCCACACATTCCACTCATCCCGCCGCAACTCCCATGCTAAAGCTGCATGCCCAATCCCAAAGCTGACCCCATCCCAGTCTTAGGGTTGCAACTCCTGGTGCACACATTTCTTCGCCTACATGTCGATGACCTCATTCCCAGCCACACCTGTATGTCCAGGGACCCATTTGCATGTGATTGTTCCACACCCGTTCAGAAGTGGGACAAACTCTTCCCACATTTCCGCCGTGTCGCCCTGGGGAAACATCCCATCAATCAGCATTAGTGCAGGGACACAGTCAAGGAATATGTGAGCGTCTTGCATGGGGTGGACTTCCATCAAGTACCGCAATGCCCCCATAACTGCAAACAGTTCACATTCCACAATGCTCCATGACGGTGGTACCACCTGTCCCATAACCTGGGTTGTACCCTCATGATACACCACCCATGCTGCCCCCACCTTCTGCGAGTGCTTCGATCCATCCGTGTATACCACCACTCCTGGAGCATCCATCAACGCACCGATTTTAGCAGCATGCTGCACTGTGATCACCACCTTCTCTTTGCCAATCTTCACTGACGGTCGTTTCCTGAGTTCGAGGTCCGATGATTGTTTCTGAGCGACCATACCTTCCTCCTTCCAGGCCAATCTGATGTGCCCAAACCATGGATGGTTGTCGCAGTATCTCAGGTTGATGAACCGGCTATAGCACCGGCGCTGTAAGTACCGTCCCTGGATATGAGTAGGTGGCACACCAAACTCAGCCAACAACATGTTGTTAGCCAGCTTGAAGGGGGTGCGGAAAACCGAGCGAAGGCACTGGTTGACATGGACCTGAATATGTTTTACATACGACCCATAGTCGGTTACAAATTCAAGCCCATGGTAGACAGTCGGGAGGTAAGCTGCTTGCACCAATCTGTAAGTCTCCCATGCCCCAATACCTCCCACACCACCATACCGCCGCCCCAACGCCCCAATTCTCCGTCTCACCTCCAGTCCCCTCTCCAACCAATACTTCATATGGGCTGAAAAATTAAGGAAGACATTAAACCTGTATCCGAGTACCCACAGGTCACCAGATGGTTCTACCAGTTCTCCTCCCAACTCCATTCCATCCCACGCCCTATCACCAAACCCAATCCACTGGGTCTATAGGGCGCTAAACCCCATTCCCCTTGCTCTTGCCACCCTATCAAGGTCCGCAAACAGTTCATCCGCGTGTCCTTTGGCAGCTTTCTGACTCTGTGCAGCCACCAGGATCACCCCATCATCCACATATGACACCACCACATGTCGCACCCCTGGAGAATACCGCATCCAGGGAGTGAAGATATCAGCCACATATGCGCCAAACAGGAACGGAGAGAGAGGCGATCCCTGGGGAATCCCTCTGCTGGTGTGGAATCGCTTTAAAATTCGTCCATTAAACTCGAACCTTACGGTCCTGTTGGAACACCACCTGCGTATCCAGCTTCACAAAGTCACAGTACATCCTCTTGCCATCAACAAATCAGAAAGCAGGTTGACATCAATGTTGTCGAACCCTCCTTCAACATCAACTGACAGCATCATCCTGTGGTATCCCTCATTGTGTTTCAGGAATTCAAATATGACAGCCATCGCATCGTGGACACCCCTCTTTCTTCGCGAACCGAACAGTGTTTCTCCGAGTTCCAGGCATTGTGCCAACCTGATGAGAATGACCCGCTCAGCTACTTTGGCCAAAACGGGTAGTTGGTGTATCATCCTCCATGCTTTAACCACATCGTATCTGGGTTTGCCTACTTTGGGGATGAATACCACCTCTGCCTCATGCCAATCCGGAATGTCGTGCCTCAGCCCATAGTCCACCAGGCGTCTCAGGGGGTCCGGCTGTCTGCGCTTCCAAAACCTCAGGAATGGATATCCCATGTCATCCATCCCGGGCACCGTATTCGTTGGTGACCTGGCCAACGCCAGCTCCATTTCCCGGGCTGTATCGATTTCCATCTCTGGAGGTGCCCAAGGGGATTGCTCACCAGGATTCAGCTGTGCTGCGATTGCAACCGCAATATCTTCATGAGTCGCCGCAACCTCTCCACTGGCAAGAACCATAGTAGGCAAGGTCCTTCTAGCATCCAAACGTTGTACCAGCTTAAACACTCCCGGGTCCTCTGCTTGACCCAGTTGTTCCCTGATGTACTCGAACCGTGCCCGGACAACGGACGACCTATACACACATCTGGCAAGCCGATAATCAGTAGCATAGTATGTGTCTTTCCGGCTGAACTTGCGTAATCTTTGAACGTCTCTTCGCATTCGTTCCAAGTCTGGAGACCACCACTTGCAAGGCACTCGACCTGCTGGAGGTCTGGGCAGTGAGTCAATGACTCCTCGTACCCCATCCCACAGGGTGTCGTCCGAACTTCCGCAGAGTAGGTCCAGGTTTGTCCCAACCTTGTCCCAGCAAACCTTTTTCCAGGCTGGTCGCGCCCGGATAATGTCTGTCGGTGCCGTTACATCCAGCTTAATCAGCTGTGCCATCTGTTCACTACCCACAGCATCGCTATACCGGTGGCGGATCGAGTTCGCATAATGGAAGCATAGGTCAATCCTCGACACATCCCTAAACGTAGGTTCATTCGGGAAGGTCATATTGTACCCATTGTCAGTCATCCACTTCCTCAACCATTCCCCCCTGTAGTTGTTGCCAGCCGGATCCCAATACGCACTGCGAGCATTCCAATCACCCAACAACACATCACATCCTACCAGCTTCTCTAACTCCCCACAAAACACCCTCTTCCCATCCTTGGGCCGAAGGTACACACCTGCCAACCGCCTTTCAACTCCACCATCATAACAGCGCACCAAGGAAAAACATCTTCATACCCTATCACATCAAACAACCCACACAATAATGAGTGCACAAACACTTCAACTCCTGACCCTTCAACAAATGAAAACAAATCCCACCCACTACCTTCATGTGGCACATGTAAACCATCAGTATCAACAGGCGGCTCCAAAACAAAAAACAAATCAACATAGGAAAACAAATCAAACGCCGCCTCCCGGTTCCTCACCCCCTTCCCAACGTTTAATGCCAAAGTTTTAAAATGCATTAAAGTGGGGATTCTGCGGAACCAAATGAGCTCACAGAGCCCTCACCATGAATAGTTGTATACCCTACAACAACGGGTTGTTCAATCATGCCACAGACATATCTGGTCTTATCAAGACGACCTATTCTGGGCAAACCATTCTTCCTGGAAGGTGGTGGGAGAGACATTGGAGGAGGCAGGGGAGGGGTAGGGGAGGGGTCAACTTCCTTGCCCTTGGAGGATGAGGCCTTCTTGCCCCGACTCTTCCTGTTCCTGTTCCTCTTAACCTTTTCCTCCTTGCAGTCCTTGGTCACATGCCCTACCTCATGACAGTTAAAGCACCTGACCACTTTCTCCTTTTCGCAGGTCTTGAACGTATGTCGGACCTCATGGCAGTTATTGCACCTGTGTGCCTGTTTGCACTCGTATCCCATATGCCCAATTTTGCTGTAGTTCCTGCACCTCCCAGTATACTTTCCAGATGGCACAATGGTGGCCTGGGTCTGGTTGTGGGATGCCTCAATCATCTTGCAGTACTCCTCATCTCTCAACTCTCCTGCATTCTCCCTTTGATTCCGCCTCATCGTTTGGTCGGAAAAGCCCTTGCGGGCAGTGTCGTCTACTGTCTCTGGCGATGGAGCAGGTAGGGGGAGTGTGGGAGGGGTACCTCGGGTTTCGGTTGCCGTACATGACAAGTGACCGGTAAAGTGATCAGACCTATCACGCAGCAGACATAGCCTCCGGGTATGGGAGCATGCAATACCCCTAACACCAGGGCAATTAATCATACCACACTCATATTCCTTAGACAGGTGCGACCCCAAACAAAATCGGCATCGGGAGGGGAAGGCGCAGGTAACCTGCATGTGTCCAACCTGGAGACACTTCTGGCACACCACCGGAGGGCGATGCTCCATAAAAACTCTTACCTGCCTGGGGCGTCCTCTCAGGCAAACAGTCCCCCTGGTTAGCGCCTCCAAAATGGCATCGTTCTTCTCAACCACAAACCTGATTCCACATATAGTGGCATTGTTTTGTCTCAAGGCTTTGGCCGATCCCAACAGGGCTGGGCGTCCAGCAGTGTTGATACCAGGGTTCGACTGTTCAATGTCAAGGCGGAGACCATCATAAGCTTTGTCTCCAGTCCAGGATTCTACCTTCCAAACAGATCCATGACCGGGGTCTGCCAGAGGTACTTGGCCCACACGGATGGTAATCTTATCCATGTCGCGCTGGAATTCGAAGTCCGGAATGGCCAGTTCTTTGAGGAGGATCATCCTGATGCGTTCCAACTGACCGTTGATTTGGCCGACCTCGTGTTGTGCAAGCGTCATGAAAATACACCCAATCGGGGTCCGCAATACCGCTTCCTTAATGTATGGGACTGTCCCCGCAACCCTGCCCTTGTTGGACAGGAGAATATAGATGCGAGACCGGATTGTCTCAGTCGTAATACCATCTGGCAGTTCCACCAATTTCCTGTTTAGGAACCTCATGGTAAGACGACAGTTCTTGGCTTTGGGGGTTGGTGACGAGGATGGGGGGGCAGGCATCTTGCTATCACCCCTGTCGAACCTAGTGTTAGCAAGGTAACTCTTCTTACCCACCACAGTCTTCCAGGCACCAGGTATGACTGCTGCTGGGCCCTCAGGGAGGGATGGTTCCTCAACAGTCGTGGGTGTCTCAGCCACCTTAGGCTTCATGGACGTGACCAATCTAGGCTTGGCCTTGGCCTTTTTGTCGGCTTTGGGGGTGGGGGTAACCGCTACTCTACCATCCCTGTCCGAACTGGAGGAGCTCGATGAGCCACCCCCCATAGGCAGTGGGAGGGCCACCTCCACAGGCTTCACCTTTTCTTTCCTGGGCTTCTTGCAGTCTTTTGCAATATGCTCCATAGTGCCACAGGTGTGACATCCCTTCCCCTGGTTATCAACTGGTGGGGGGACTGAGGACGTGGTTGCAGCCTTGGTGGCCACTGGGTCCATATGCCTATTAGCCACAGTGGCCCAAGACACCTTCTTAGCAGTGGGAGGGGCCGCAGCTGACTCCCCACTCGCAGACGGAGTGCTTCTCATAGGGGGGGGAGGGGGGTGGGGGAGTTCCTTGTCATCCCAGTCTTCCCTCGAACTGCCTCTTCCAACCTCCGATTTTCCTCCTCCAAGTCAAACACCCTACTCCTCAGACCTCTGTACAACATCTTGTACTCCTCCAACATCTGAAAGATGACCTTAATATCCTTCGTCACATCGCCAAGGTTATCATACCCCTCCTTCCCGCCAAACAGCACTCTCCTGACCTCCTCATCCTGGTAGTCCGATTCTGAACTCGAATCCAAACCATCGTTCGAGGGACTGGGAGCGTCGCCGGTGCAAGGGATGGCAGCCGGGGTTCCTATTTCGTCAAGGACCTCAAGAATGAATTCCCGCGACACCACCGACTCCCAGCGTCTTGAGGGGGGGGCATATAACTCCTCATCCAACCTTCTCAAGTCTTCATCAACCGCGTCCAGCTGCGTCATCGCATCTTGTGCCCTCGCGACGCGTGCGTCCGCTGACTCAGGTTGGGTGGGGGGCTGCATCACAATGGGCGAACTGGAGCGGACAGGGGAAGAGGGGATTGCATCCGAGTCTGCATACTTACTGTCCCCCAAACCCGTAGCCTCAGTATTCCTATCACCACCCATGTCCATGGGGGTGTCCCTAGCAATCACCTCTGAAGAGGGAAGCACATCGTTAGTCGCCAAAGGTGGGGAACTTGCCCTATCCGTTGACTCAATAGTGGAAGCCGGGTATGGAACCAGCCTAAGTCCAGGGACAGTCTGCTGTCTGATCTCACCCAAGGTTAACTGCTCTCGGGGGACCACCATCATCTTTCTTCCTTCCTTGGTTGGCACTCCCTTGGTAGGAGTGAGCACCGAACCCGAAGTCCCACTGGACACAGATACCAGGGTAGGGTCAGGTGAAGGAGATCGTCCACATCGTTTTCGTTCCGCAAATGGGGGCGGCGTGGGTCGGTAGTCAGAGTCTGAACTGGCATTGAGTCCAAACTTGCCTTTCTTGTAAATCTTCTAATGGCCAGAAGACAGTGACATCGCGTCCAACAG
>LN891012.1:480115-507683 GCA_900010015.1 Tuber aestivum | reverse complement strand
GTAGGAGTGAGCACCGAACCCGAAGTCCCACTGGACACAGATACCAGGGTAGGGTCAGGTGAAGGAGATCGTCCACATCGTTTTCGTTCCGCAAATGGGGGCGGCGTGGGTCGGTAGTCAGAGTCTGAACTGGCATTGAGTCCAAACTTGCCTTTCTTGTAAATCTTCTAATGGCCAGAAGACAGTGACATCGCGTCCAACAGGGCGGGGGTGGAGTGACTCCTGTGGGTCAGAGGTGCCAACATTTCTGGTGCCATTCTTTCCACTACTGATCGAGACAGGATTTGCCTCGGGGGGGTAGATGCCCAACTGGAGGCCTCTCTAGTCGCGGGAGTGCAATCCTCAGGAGGGTTAGAAACTGAAGACTCTGGGATCACTGCCTGTGAATCACCAGGAGCCAAGGTGCTGTGGGACAGTGTGAATTCCGATCCCCCATCGGGGTTATGTCGGTCGAAGAGTCCGGTAGTGGAAGCCAGGTCAAGGCCACATCCAACCACACAACCTCTGCCCACCAGGTAACCCTCCACCAAACATTCCACCTCTTTCATCGTGACAAGCTTGGCACTGACAACCATAGCCCTCACCTCATTGTCGAACGCCTCGTTGACAGCGTTGACGCAACTATAGTCATGATCGAACGAGAGGAAGCTGTAGTCACCTCCCAGTGCACGGTAGGACCGTGTCTTAATTTCGATGAGGCCGCGGCGGTGTCTCGCAGCCTCGTGGGCCGGAACCACGACATCCTGGATAGCCAAGGATGGGTCCAAGGCAAAGGGGGAAGACTCGGCATCCGTAAGCATGGACGAGGAGACCTCAAACGACAAGGCCGAAGCCTGAGGAGAATGGGAGGGAGATGACATGTCTGCCTACCCGACTGCACCTGGGATTACCGGGCTTGGGCCAGGGATATCTCGCCGAAAGTGCCTTCGAGGCTAGGTAGCGCACACCAACTCGACCCTAAGCGAGGGGAGGAGGGAAGTATCTGCTTCAAGTGTGGTGAAACAAAATAAACAAAGAAAGTGCAAGATAAATAACCGAGCCGAAAAGCTTCAAATAGGTAAAGGAATATCCCTGGAAGGTAAGAAAGGGTGTCTAAATTCAATCTAAGTTTATTTATACTCGTCGCGCCAAAACATGGCTTATAATCGAGCGCGCCCCCGACAGGAGCTTAGCGCCGGTCGGGATCCACCGCTGGGACTGGGGCCCTGTTACCCCCGCAAAATACAGGCAACTAAATACAAGATACCGATCCTCCGGCCCCATACTCTTAACCACTCCAGTGAGCGAGCGCCAACACTAAAGCTAAAGTACAAGTCCATCAACAGGCCAGCACCCACCCATCCCACCTAGCCAGGCCACGGGAATCCCAGCACAATCAAAACATCACTACCATCGGCAGTCTGATCTCGCGCCAAAAATCCTCATGAAAATCATAACAAAGTAAATCCACCATCATCCACCCCACCCGGTACCAAAAAAAACGTTCCAGCAATATGCCTCAAAAGGGCCATGACAGAGGGGTGGTAGAAAGCTAGTCTCCCCTAAGCAATCAGTCGAGGCAGGCATAAAGCCCACCCCTTGCACCTTAATAGCCAACCCGGGACACCCCTAGGACAATATCCTTATAGGTATCCCAACATATGTAGAGCCAACCATGTCCACCTCTTCTTCATGTTCCTCCGCATCCTCAAACTCTTGGGTAGCTGGGCGGGGGCGAGAAGGGCAAACAGATAAGTGGGATTCATGTGGGCCATCACAGTTCACACACCTGGGCGTAGTATGACTGCAGGGACGGCCTCGAAGGCGACAGGTAGCGGTGGGGCAGGAGTGATCCCCAGTAGAGTGAGGGAGGAGGCACCAGCGGCAGGAGGCAGGTAGGATGCATTTGATGCTGTGGTGGCCAAACTTGTGACAGTTTGTACAATGGGTGTATTTGTTGAAGCGTAGACGGCGCTCGGTACGGTAGGTATTAGAGAAGGCTGAGAGGCGTTTGCCAATGAAAGAGGGAGCCTTGGGTCCAGGGATGGAAATAACCACCGTCGAGGCGAGTTTGCCGATGCGTGCTAAATCAGAGGTAAGCCACCTAGACTGTTCAGTAAGAGACAAGCCTGAGTTGAATGTAGTGAGTTCTTGGGCAAGAGACGCCAGAGAGGTAGAGGTAGCAATGCCATGTACCAGAAGCTGGGTGGCAGGAGTGTCGAGGTGGACGGTAGAGGCACCAGGAATGAGGGGCAAAAAGGTTCCAACTTTGCTGTTTACAGTTGTTGCTCGAACCGTGTCCATGGTAGTGAGGGTAACATGTCCATCACGAAAGGAGACAGACTGGATGAGAGTGGAGGCCAAGGCCTGGTTGATGCAGTCGCGTAGCTGCACAGCAGTAGTGGTAAGGGAGGCAGCGTCTCGTTTAATGATAAGCCGACACTCGTGCATGGTAAGGCCCTTATTCTTGTTGGTAGGGGGCTTGACCGAGGGAGAGGAGGGTTTGGCCGGCTTGGGGCCAGGGTTTGTGGGTTTCTGAGAAGGCTTCCTTGCCCTCCTAGTGACGGTAGCCCAGGAAGGGGGAGCTGCCGGGCCAAGAGGTTGGGCATTGGGAAGGGTAGGAGGTGGAGGAGGTAGAGAGGGTTGCTCTGTGGTGGTGGTGGTAGGAGGTGCCGGCGGGGCAGTAGTAGGATCAGGCGGAGATAGAGCGGAGGCGCGAAGGTCGTCCAACTCCTCGGTAAGGGCGGTGATGTGCTGGATGAGCCCATCGGTCACCTTCCTGTAGTCTTCGTGCAAAATTTGCATCATGTGGAGTATAACGGGAAAGGCTTTTCCAAAACTGAGAGGTGCTTCAATCCCGGCTTCCTTTGCCAAATCATCAAACATCTTCAAGAAGGTCCCATTAGGACCTTCATAGGTATCTGGTATGTGTATAGTTCAGGTGGTACCACTGCGTGGTCATTTAAGCGAGGGGGGGCCTTGAGGCTGGAAAATAGGTGATAAGCGACCTTACCCACAAAACTGGGAGGCCCCGTCAGGTTGTGTAGGAGGTTGCGGAACGAGATTGGGTGAAGACCCCATGATGGAAGTGATGAAAAGAAACTTTGACTCCGGTCGGGCCAAAGAAAGGTATCGTGGTGGATCAGATAATTCCCTGGAACGTAAGAAAGGTTGTCCAAATTCAATCTAAGTTTATTTATACTCGTCGTGCCAAAACATGGCTTATGATCGAGCGCCCACCCGATAGCAGCTTAGCGCCAGTCGGGATCAACCGCTGGGACTGGGGCCCTGCTACCCCCACAAAATACAGGCAACTAAATACAAGATACCGATCCTCCGGCCCCATACTCTTAACCACTCCAGTGAGCGAGCACCAACACTAAAGCTAAAGTACAAGTCCACCAACAGTCCAGCACCCACCCGTCCCACCTAGCCAGGCCACGGGAATCCCAGCCCAATCAAAAAATCACTACCATCGGCAGTCTGATCTCACGCCAAAAATCCTCATGAAAATCATAACAAAGTAAATCCACCATCATCAACCCCACCCGGCACCCAAGAAAACGTTCCAGCACTGTCCCAGAAAAGGGCCATGACAGAGGGGCGGTACAAAGCCAGTCTCCCCTAAGCAATCAGTTGAGGCAAGCATAAAGCACCCCCCTTGCACCGTAATAGCCAACCCGGGACACCTCTAGGGCAATATCCTTATAGGTATCCCAACCTATGTAGAGCCAACCATGTCCACCTCTTCTTCATGTTCCTCCGCATCCTCAAACTCTTGGGTAGCTGGGCGGGGGCGAGTAGGGCAAACAGATGAGTGGGATTCATGTGGGCCATCACAGTTCACACACCTGGGCGTAGTATGACTGCAGGGATGGCCTCGAAGACAACAGGTAGCGGGGGGGCAGGAGTGATCCACAGTAGAGTGAGGGAGGAGGCACCAGCGGCAGGAGGCAGGTAGGATGCATTTGATGCTGTAGTGGGCAAACTTGTGACAGTTTGCACACTGGGTGTATTTGTTGAAGCGTAAACAGTGCTCGGTACGGTAGGTATTAGAGAAGGCTGAGAGGCGTTTGCCAATGAAAGAGGGAGCCTTGGGTCCAGTGATGGAAATAACCACGGTCGAGGCGAGTTTGCCGATGCGTGCTAAATGAGAGGTAAGCCACCTAGGCTGTTTAGTAAGAGACAAGCCTGAGTTGAATGTAGTGAGTTCTTGGGCAAGAGATGCCAGAGAGGTAGAGGTAGCAATGCCATGTACCAGAAGCTGGGTGGCAGGACTGTCGAGGTGGACGGTAGAGGCACCAGGAATAAGGTGCAAAAAGGTTCCAACTTTGCTGTTTACAGTTGTTGCTCTACCCGTGTCCATGGTAGTGAGGGTAACATATCCATCCCGAAAGGAGACAGACTGGATGAGAGTAGAGGCCAAGGCCTGGTTGATGCTGTCGCGTAGCTGCACAGCAGTAGTGGTAAGGGAGGCAGCGTCTCGTTTGATGATAAGCCGATGCTCGCGCATGGTAAGGCCCTTATTCTTGTTGGTAGGGGGCTTGACCGAGGGAGAGGAGGGTTTGGCCGGCTTGGGGCCAGGCTTTGTCGGTTTCTGAGAAGGCTTCCTTGCCCTCCTAGTGACGGTAGCCCAAGAAGGGGGAGCCGCTGGGCCAGGAGGTTGGGCATGGGGAAGGGTAGAAGATGGAGGAGGGACAGAGGGTTGCTCTGTGGTGGTCGTGGTAGGAGGTGCCGATGGGGCAGTAGTAGGATCAGGCTGAGATAGAGTGGAGGCGCGAAGGTCCTCCAACTCCTCGGTATGGGCAGTGATGTCCTCGGTTAGCCCATCGGTCGCCTTCCTGTAGTCTCATGCAAAATTTGCATCATGTGGAGTATAACGGGAAAGGCTTTTCCAAAGCTGAGAGGTGCTTCAATCCCGGCTTCCAGTGCCAAATCATCAAACATCTTCAAGAAGATGCTATTAGGACCTTCATAGGCGTCTGGTACTTGTATAGTTGAGGTAGTGCCACTGCGTGGGCGTTTAAGCAAGGGGGGGCCCTGAGCCCGAAAGATAGGTGATAGGCGACCCTGCCCACAAAACTGTGAGGCCCTGTCAGGCTGTGTAGGAGGTTGCAGAACGAGAGGGGGTGAAGACCCCATGATGGAGGTGATGAAAGGAAACTTTGACCCCGGTCGGGCCAAAGAAAGGTATCGTGGTGGATAAGATCATTCCCTGGAACGTAAGAAAGGGTGTCCAAAGGAGATTACCAGATTGCGTAAAGAACGAAAAATATAAAGAGGCACACCTCTTTATATACTAAAGAAATCCTCCATGATTACCAATACAAAAAGAAGTCCTTAGCGTCGCGCGCAGCTACAATTCCTCCATCTGGTTCCCCCATCTTCCGTTCCATGGCAACGTGTCCCATTCGCCTATACAATTGAAATCCCACTATGCAACCAAGAAACCACATCCCATATATGCAACCAAAAACCCATCCATATTCCATCTCCATAGCCGGGTGGCCGTGACAGAAATGTCTACCTGACACTCATATTGGTGGAGCTATAGCCTATTATGAAAGTTGTCTTTACCCACGGGGAGTTTTGGCAAAGTTTTAGCGGAGTCCTTAGTTTGACGCCATATTCATCAAGTGCCCTTTGCATGCAGCATCTGATACTCAGCGGTTTGATTCTACTCAACACCAGGTTTCTAGTAGTACCTTGGACATCTATCCGGGGCCACTATTCGTACAGCTTCAGCTTATTATGTAAGTCATCTTTACAATGGCAGGGTTCTGGCAGGGTGCTGATTTTGATATCAGATTCCTTGGGGGTCCTTTGGGCCCAGCATCTGATGCTCGGTGGCCTGATTCAGCTTGATGCCAGCTTTTTAATGGTACACAGGATGTCTACCCAGCACCAAGATGGGTGGAGATACAGGTTGTTATGAATGTGGTCTTCACCTTGGCGGAGTTCTAGTAGAGTTTTGGGAGAGTGCTGGCTTTGATACCAGATTCCTTAGGCATCCTTTGGGTACAGCATGCGAGACTCCGTGGCCTAGTTTTACTTAATGCCTGCTTTCTAACATTTCCTACTAGGAGGATGTCTACCTGGCGCCAATACTAGTGCAGCCACACCTTGTTATGAAACTGGACTTTACCTGGGAGAGATTCTGCCGCGGTGCTGACTTTGATCTCAGATTCCTCAGGCATCCTTTGGGTGTAGTATCTGATGCTTGGCGGCCTGATTCCACTTGACACCACCTTTCTAACAGTACCCCAGGTGTGTACCTGGCACCCATATTGGTGTGGGTACAGCTTGTGATGAAAATGGTCTTTACTCTGGCAGAGTTCTGGCCGGGTGCTGATTGTGATACCAGATTCCTCATGGGTCCTTAGGGTATAGCATCAGATGCGTAGCAGCCTGATTCTCCTTGACACCATCTTTCCAATAGTACTCAGGATATTTACCTGGCGCCACCGTTCGTAGACCTACAGCCTCTTATGAAAGTGATCTTTTCACCTGCGAGAGTTCTGGCGGATTGCTGATTTTCATGCCAGATTCCTCGCATGCCTTTTGGGCACAGCATCTGAGACTCAGCGGCCCGATTCTACTCGATGCCAGCCTTCCAGCTGTATCTAAGATATCTACCTGGAGTCAATATTGGTGTAGCTACAGCCAGTTATGAAAGTGGTCTTTACCTTGGCAGAGTTCTGACGGAGTGCTCATCTTCAGGGCAGATTCCTCAGAGGCCCTGTGTGCACAGCATGCCATGCTCAGCAGCCTGATTCTACTTGATGGTGTTAGGGGGTAGGTAACTCTAAAGTCAAGTGAGTGTACACTAGGCCCTGTAATCTTCTGTCTCGCAGATAGTCAAGACGGCTTGTAAAGATAGAAATAAAGTAAACAAATATAGTGATAAGATCTCTTCTCCAGTCGCTGATGATAGACATAAAGGTAGGGATGCAGCTCGATATTTATATTCCATGTCTGGGTGGTCGCAACCTATGTCCAATCCCTTACTGACTATGTACCTGCCATACTAACAATTCAGTGTCCTTGAAGTAGGAACTCCAGTTGACCCTGAAAACTAACTTCTCCACTCACTTCCTAAGTGGAGTGATCAGCTCCGTCGAAGGACCTATCAATTACTCTTCATAGCTTAGAGTACATGACGAAGATAACTAACTTGACCAATGAGTTGTTATTAACCAATCATGAACAAGTCCTCCAGATGGCTCTTGTTTGCATGAGCTGTAGGGGCACGTGTATTACTTCTTATAATAGCGTATAGACTTGCAGCGGTTGTAGCTCCATAACTAAGTGACCAATCTGAACCAACTAAGTCTTATCTTATAGATCGGAGCTCCTTCTATGTTATCTAGTAAAAGCTCCTTGGTCACATACCTCTTATGTCCATGGAGCAGGCTTCATATATGCCTTATCATTCCGTACCATAATATGCTATCGTCACAATAACTACAGCATGGCCTGGAGTCAAACACGTGACCTTATGTATTTAGTTATGTGCCATGCTGATTACTCTTCAATGTGTAACAGACCACAGCTTTGGAATAGTATCTATGACGTCTACCCGGCGCCAATATTGGCAGAGCTACAATCTGTTATGAAAGTGATCTTTACCCTGACGGAGTTCTGGCAGATTACTGACCTTGATGCCAGATTCCTTAGGCATCCTTTGGACGCAGCATCTGAGACTCAGCGGCCTGATTCTACTCGATACGAGCTTTCCAACAGTTTTCAAGAAGTCTACCCAGTACCAATATTGGTGGAGCTACAGCCTGTTATGCAAGTAATCTTTACCCTGGTAGAGTTCTGGAAGAGTGCTGACTTTGATATCAACTGCCTCAGGTATGCTTTATACATAGCATCTGAAACTCCTTGGCCCAATTCTACTCGATGCCAACCTCCAATAGTACCAAGAAGGTCTACCTGGCGCCAATACTGGGGGAGATACAGCCTGCTATGACAGTCATGTTTACTTGAGTAAAGTGCTAACTTTGTTGCTAGATTTCTCATGCACCCTGGTTGTACCTGACACTGGCTTTCCAAAAGCTGGATTGAACATTTATCTAGTGCCAATACCCACTGGCATTATGTTATTATCTGGAATGAAGGGGCAATAGAGTACCTACTTATCCCTGGGGGCTTAAAAAAGCTTTTCTTTCAGTACTTTGTCTTATAGAACCAATATCAATACAACTAATCTTTATTTTGACACTTTCACAATATGCATGATATGTGACTCACATCACAAGGTCTAGTCCTTATATTGCATTCTGAAAATTTAGAAGCACTTACTCGTATCCAGAGAATGGCTGCCTTATCAGGTTGCATACTGAGAATTTAGAGTGTGCTTGGTTGCGTTCAGAGAATTCCAAGAATACTCAGCTTCATCCCAACGTGGGCACTAAGGACCATTGCATCCTGAGTTGCAGTTTGCCTCCTGTGCATCCTGTACATCAGCCACATAGGACACCTAGGACACAAGCTTGTATTTTTGGCGATGTATTGATACAGAATTGGCATAAAATTTTCCTGAGAGACTTACATGCAATTAATGCAGATGGGAAATAAAAGGTCGTTACTTATATGAATTAATAATAAATAAAAGTTACAAAATTTCAGAGCCAAATGGTATAGGATATAGTTCTAGTTTCATACAGGGCTGTGCATTACATCTTACATTAAGATAATTTGTATCATGCCCAACATCCTGCCAATTCACTTTTACCAAAAAACAAACATTGAAAGAATTCCATAAAAATGAAATACCACTGTATTTATGGCATGGCAAACAGGGCCTTAATCTCTTTTCATTTGGTGAATGCTTTACCTGAGTTATCACAATTTGTTTACTCTATGTTTGCAGTTGCGGTCATTATTGAAATATGCGATCGCCAAGACTTGCCGTGCATTAGAATCTTGGGCTCTACCCTTGTGTGCACGTTAGGACCACCTAAAACAAGAAATTCCCAACGTCACACCTAACTTATTCTATTGCTCTGGCTTCACGGGATTATCCCACCGCTGCTGATCTCACCCCGTGCCGCGCCGAAATCATCTACCGGAATACATTCCCCTCCAAAATGACCGAGCCAGAAACTGGACAACAATGGGCGGTGCCATCCCGAGCTGAGCTATGCGCGAAGGCTATGGGAGAAATGGACAAGGAGGGTGACACGCCCATAGCTCAAGTCACCCAAGAATCCGCTGAGGCTCTCGGAAAGGCCATGCAAGACCTCAGTGTCAAACAGGCTGCTACCCAAAAATCAGGTGTCCCCCCATCCAGTCGTGTCAACGCCGCGGACATTACTCTTATTATGGAAGAGATGGAGGTACTGAGTCTGCGTTGTTGCTCGTATGATGTTTTCATGCTTATCATTCGCTGGAACAAGTACTAGGTTTCAAAAGCAAAGGCGACAGACGTTTTACGCGGTTGTGGCGGAAATACCACCGAAGCTTTAAGAAGGCTCTTGCGCCTATGTTAGGGCCCGGATCTTCGTTTTATTTATGAGAACTCAAATCTTGTATTAAAGCCAAATTTAGTAAGGGAAGTTCTTTAGCAAAGAGAAACTAGTATTACAATTGAGATATCCACCATTCATTCACCCCCGCAGATACGTTTTCAAGGATCTCCAAATATAATTACAATGCCTTAATACATTCTATGACCGAGTCAAAAGCTCTGTCACCGAAGTCATTTCCGCCCCGCAGAACCCAAGCCAAATCACTCTGCATTCCTAGTGGAATATAAGTCCCTACCCGCGCAGCCTCCAAACTATCCGTAAGTCGTGAGGTGTGCTCAAAGCTACGAGCTGCATCCTCTGCTCTATCAATTATCCGTTTATTGATACCACACATGGCAGCGCAATGCTATGATTTAAACCGTTAGTAAGGCCCAAAGGTTAAACAGGGTTAGGCAAACCATTCCAAATGAACCCTCCGCAACCCCTGCCTCTAACTTGTAGAGGAAAGTGATATCCCGATTCTCTTCATCGACATGAATCTGCATCCTCTTAGGTTGAATTTCAGGATGCCCAACAAACTCGCTGGCCAATGAATGATAGTGGGTTGCGAAAAATCCAAGGCAACCAATGTGGGTCGCAACATGATGCAAAACGGCCTGTGCTACAGCCACACCATCGTACGAAGATGTCCCACGGCCTAGCTCATCCAATATTACCAAGGAATGAGGGGTAGCCTCGGCAAGTATTTTTTTTGTCTCTGACAGTTCGACTAAAAATGTACTCTGTGCAGCAAAAATATTGTCATTTGCTCCTAGTCGGCTCATTATGCGATCCACCGGTGTCAGTCGTGCTGATTTCGATGGGACGAAGCACCCAATTTGAGCCATAATAACACCCACGCATGTCTCAACGATTAGTTAGTAATCATTCACCCATCGAATCACATAGGCCGTCCAGGCTTACCATCCGAAGTACCGTCGACTTTCCAGCTGCGTTAGCCCCAGTAAGCAGGCCTAACTTGGGCGAATCTCCACCAAGTCGAATATCATTTGGTATAAAATCATCCACGCTGCAGTTTCTGTCAGATTTTCACCTCCTTGAAAGCTTGATGGGGTTCTATCACACCTAGACGCCATGCAAGGATGTCGCAGCCCGGTAAAATCTAACATGCTTCTCTGGCCCTCCACGAATGTCGGCCGGCAACTAGTCTCACCAAGCGAGATGGACGACCTAGCAAGGCTTATTAGACAATCCAAACTCGAAACAATCTTTACCGCGCCCAGCCAGGTCTGGTAGTCCCTATCGAATCTTTTGTAGAAACGCCCGGCAACTTCCTTGACAATTTGGCTATGGGTTTCCTGTGCTTCCTGTAGCGAGCGAACAAGCCTTTTGACCTCCGGCGAGTAGAAACGTTTGACTTTCTAACAAAAAATTTAGCAGCGCGTTCAATCATAAACCAAAGGCAAATATTGACTACCTGTGTGCCAGACATCTGAGTCCAGCTTCTTGGAATATTCTTCGCAAACTTCACTGGCACTTCAATCAAGTAAATTTCTTTTCCACTATCCGTATATTTAACCTCTCTAGACCTAGGAAAGTCAGTGTATAACAACCAGGGGCCAAAGGTAAGCATCATACTTCAAGTTCGATTTGTATTCACCAAGGAGCGTCTCCAGTTGAACATTGATGATATCTTCAATAACATCCTGGGAGGCATCGAAATCGAGCTCCACACCACGCTCAGGCACGAGCAAACCTGAGGAGCACAGACTTAGTACTTTAACTGGCCAGGCGAGCAAATTCAGATCCGGGTTCCTACCTTGTGTTCTCGCCTTCTCACGGTCAAACGCAGATTCCCATAGCCTCAAGCATTCTTTTAGATCAGGCATCGACGCAAGGAGTTGACCAATCAAACCACCCTTATTGTAAAGAGTGATCTCGTCCATTGCGTCACGTATTTGTTCAAACCCTTCAATCACGCGGAGAAAATCAGCCACTCGTGAGCTCCCAGCATGGATACGCGAGATGAGACGTTCCAAATCCGGCATTTTATTCAAGTGGGTCGCAAAGGCCTCCTGAAAACCATTATTAGAGTTGAGAGATTCGACAGCATCTAATCTCGAGTTAATTTTAGCAGAATCAGCCAACGGGTGGCACACCCATTGTTTGAACTTTCGCTTGCCTATCAAATATGTTAACTCTTGCCAACAGAAGGGTGTTTTTGAACCTACCGAAAGGTGTAATACAGCGATTCAGTAGAGAAAACAGTGTCCCCGCCGAGCCGCCATCCGAAGAATTCGCAAAGATCTACCACAATTAGTTGGAGGCCACCAACCGGTTATCAAGATTCTAACCTCAAGGTTTAATAGGGTCTGCCCATCGAGAATCAAGGATGACGCTTTATTTATCGGGTCATAAACCCGGAAGTTTCCCAAACTCACCAATTCACGATCAATTTTAAGCTGTACATGTCAGAGTACCCATGAAATTGCATGTTCAGCAAGAGGGATGATTACCGTTTGTAGGTAGCAGAGTAAAGCACCAAAGGCTGACATTGCTAATTCTTTTTCCCTTGCTTGTTCTAGAGCCTGCGGCCAGCCTTTTCTGTCCCACGATGAACTCTCGTCGAAATAACCCTTACTCATCACCTCCCGAATGGTTGTTGACCCTTCCCAGAACTCAACCCCGGGTTTTAGTTTGTTCCAGATAGTGGTCACAGAAGTGTTATTCTTCAGGAGGCGTGTCGATTGCGAAGAAAGGAAACCCTACATATTATCAGCCGTGCCCAATCACTGATTCGTGAAACTCTCAAAAAATGCTGGCCACCTTCTCGAGTATCAGCTCTCTTGGACGAATTTGAGCGAGAAATGTTTCGAATTTAGTGAGCTCCAAGTCATCTTGGAACTCCGAGAGAGAGAATTCTCCGGTGGCGGTGTCGACAAAAGCTATGCCAAAAGACGGTTCCCCCCCATCAAATGATTCCTAATAGAGAATTGGTCAGAGTCAGTGGCCGTACTAACTCAGAACGCGGATAATCCAGGATTGAACCTTTATTGCCACACAATATGTCGCCATCTCGTCTTGCAGCATACTCTCGTCAACAAGTGTTCCACCCGTCAAAACACAAGCAAGCTCGCGGCGAATTATTTTCTCTTCTTTTCCTGATTTACCACTCTTTTCTCGCATTTCTTTACCCAAAGCAGTCTCTTTCTGGTCAACCCGAGCAATTTTGTATCTAATTGATCATCAGCCAAAACACCAACTTAGGCGTTGCATTATGCTCAACACATACCCCTTCGCGATGAACTGAGCCGCCCACATATCCAGTGAAGATTCCGGGACACCGACCATTCTAAGCTCCTGTTAGCTATCGCTAGTTCAACCTACTGCACATAATACACCAACATTACCTCATATTCACTCGATCAGTTAATTTCAGATCGAACTCCCTGTGACCAATTGCTATTACCCTATTAGTTCTCCAAGCCGAAACCGAAGGGGCATACGCAGAACGTACTGGCATCGTCCTCGTAAAGTTCGTAGAATTTTCCCTAAAAATCTCAATTTCCGAAGTCCGACCAGGTCACGAAGCCTTACCTTCTTGAAAAACACAACAGTATCATAAAGCTTGCATTTTATCTCCCAATACTGCTTCTCAAATGGAGAGAACTTTATCCACGCGCTCGACGGCACGAACAAGGTTCGGGGGTCATAGTCGGGGTGATCGGCTACAAACTAATTAGTCAAGCGGCAAAAAGGAAAGCCTCCCATGGACAACATACGTGGATTTCCATCGGCATCCTTAATATCAACGAGCCAAAAGTACCGGACCTCGTCTCTGTCTTGCTTTCTCGTAGGTGTCGGCGCCGGTTTTGGCCGCGGGGTCACCCCCGATGATACTTGAGTAGAATTACCGCTCTTGGGATTGAATGCAAAGCGTGATGTATTTACTGGGGTTCTTACAGCGGAGGATGGTGTCCTATGGGAATCATTGCTCGATTTCTTGAGCTTCTTCGAATCCCTAGATCTACAAGGTGTCTTCGCAAGAGCGCGGTCATAGACGACGAAGTCGTCACTCTCGACGCCGGCTTTTCGTATCAGCATTGAGCAACGCCATTGACGCCTGCCTCTGTAGGACTAGACTGGGCTCACCATCATCCTCTCCCTCCTCTTCGCCCTGGATAAGGTTATCTTGCGGAAGGTATTCGAGATCATCGTCACCGTCACCATCTGGGATTGCACGTTTGACACCTAAGCGATAGTGAGCGCAGGGTGCCTCGCAAAGCTATAGCTCCCACTCACCTCTCTTAAGGACCGGCACATCAGCGTCGTCCTCATCACTCAATTCAGTATAGCTGACGCGGTTCGAGATTGCCTATGAGGGGATTAGTGTCACAATATTCATCTGAGGAAAGATATTCCTTACTCTGATTGACGGGCTCGAGGGCGGGACTAGGAGAATGTCTGACAGAACCCGAGCCCAGTTAGTTGTGGGAGCACATTGAGAATTGAAATAGCAAACCTCGTCGTCTACTTTGTATGTTCGTCGGGTCACCCTCTTGGTTAGAAGGTGAGGACGGTCCGAGTGGGTCACTAGACAAATCTGGCGGATTACCGTCCCTCTTAATATTGGTAGGGGAATCGGCGGCCTTCGTGAAAAAAGATAGGAGAGATTGTTGTTTCTGAACAGATCCTGGCGTCCGAGAGCTCTTTGTGGCGAGCGGCGACTTTTGGTTAGGCCTGGGGGGCTTTTGCGGATTTGAGTGAGACATCACTAATTCGTGAATGGTGATGAGCCGTATGCTAGGATTTGTGTTGTCCGAAGGATGTGGAGAAACAAAGTACAAGAAGTGCTGAGCCGGACGTCGTTGCCGCCTCTGGAGGTGCGGTTAAGAAATGGCAGGGGGGACGCGTTGCGGTAAGCCTTAGCGCGTCAGCAAACAAGGATTGCCCAAGAGCAGAAAATCTGTTGCCATGGACTAATCGTGCCAAGGTTCCCGCCGGTTGTATTCCTTCGACCGTTTTCAAACACGGGCATGATTTGATCTCCCATCATGATTTGAAATCGGGTGGTGTTGGGCGTGCCGATTTTGTATTCTGATCTCACATATGATTCTGATTTGAAATTTATGTACTTGATTTGGGGTTATTATATTGAATAATAATTCCTTTACTAATAGGTGAGGGTAAAATAATGGCTTGTAACAGTTAACAGAAGAGGTATTGGGTTTAACATATAAATATTGTAAATTCACAAATATATACAGCGAAAAGTTACAAATATTAAAGAGAACTTGAATCTGCTATCACTTTGATTCCAATTATATTATTATATCTTATATACATCATAATTGACCAAATACATGGATTTTTTAAAACTAATAATTATACTAGTTACAAGAGTTGGGGTCTAATTAAAATCAAATCAGGTACTAGTAGTGTTTGGCATGTCCTGATCCCAAATCAGGATTTCAAGTCAACCTGATTTGGTTTTAAAGAATCTGATTGCAAATTGCCAAGACCTGATCTCAAATCAAAATAAGTGCTAGGCCAAACACTCCTTAAAGTTCATAAGGGCCTGTTTGGATGAAATGGATCCATTCCGTTGGCCCATACAAATGACCATTTCCTTCCTTTTCGAAGAGGTTGTTGTCAAAAGGCTGTTTGGCACACCCACTATCAACCTTTCCGTTTCTATGGTTGACTGTTAGCAACAGCCTTTTCCACCAGTCAAACCACCTCACAACGGAATGGTTGTCACTTCTTCCTTTTTTACCAAACAGGCCCTAAGAATCATGGTAACCATAATGTAAGAACTGGTAGCAGATAATTTGACTGTTGTATAGCTAAATAATAAAATGTCTCTAAGCTTGCATTACCAATACTACAGTCCCGACAATGAATCAGGAAAATAAAAACAATATCAATATTAAGGATGTGATAGAGTTTTGGGAACAACGGTGAGAGTTAGGTAAATGGTAAGTTGGAGAAATTGTAGAACATAAAGAATAAGGTGACTATTATAAAGAAGAAGAGGGAAAATCCGCTGAGTTTAAAGTCAATATGAAGATAGATTAATATAAACTATAATAATACTTTAATCTTTTGCCTGTACTAGTCTTTTAACCTTACAAACATGTACAGCTATAGCAAAATTGTATTCTCCATATACTGCAAACTCTTAGTAGCTGCTACAACCTAATTCATAATTCAGATCTGCAACCTCCACATCCACTTTATTTTTTACAGCTTACTTTTGACATGAACATGATCAAACAACTTGCATGACATATGAATAATTATGTATATATCGATATAGTACTAGAATGTTAGTTTTTTTATATATTTTCCTGGCCTCTGATGGGCTTACAGATTGCTTCCATCACTCTATATAAGACTGAGTCAGCCATATCGTATTATAGAGTAGGGGAAAGAACAATACTACTTATACAAATTGAAGATAGGTATTCAAGTAAGACAACTAAAGACCAATTTCATATAAGATTAGTTTACACTAATAGCTTATTTGCAAGTCATATCATGTTTAGAAAAGAAAAGAAGAGAAATAAGAGTAACAAGTAAGTAACCTGAATAATGAGGCTCAGATCAATAGAATTGAAATGAGTTGTACAAGTAAATAAATATTTCAAGTTTCATATAATATTGTTTTCTCTAAATACTACTTGAAATATAAAATATTGAATCATAAATCTTAGCACAATCTTAATAAGTACCATTTGTTATATAAATTTTAATGCTACAGAATTCTGATTTAATTCTAGCAAGTATATACATTAAAGTTGCAACAGGGACTTCCTCAGGTTGATGGTCTCTAAGGATGCAACTGGACCAAACTTGGAATCTCTCAAATACAGCTCTTGCAAAATGTAAGGAATAAAAGTAAACAGTAAAACTTAATATTGTCAAGCTCTGGCATATTTCAATTAGGGTCTCCCAAGATAATATTGATTCTCTCAGGGTAGAGGGGTTCTTGTATAATTCTTAAGGCCCTGTTCGGTTGGAACGGAAGGATGGTCAACCTTTCCGTTGAGAAACGGTATGATCTGTAGAAACGGTCAACTGTTCGTTGCTATGAGGGAAACTTTTCATGGTAACAAAACAAACACCTTATTGCCCTATGAAAGTTTTCTTGTATTCATCAGTATTAAAAATAATTAAGCTACAATTTGATAACAGTTTTCATGTGGCATTTCTACAAAGCAACAATAGTATTATGGGTGTTGTTGAATGCTAAGGTGACCATTCTGGAACGGCTGTTTTGAAAGTGAAGGGTTTTGCCAAACGCTAGTTCCGTTTGCAAATTTTGGAACGGAAGGGGAACGGAAGGGAACGGTCATTTGTATGGGGGAACAGAAGGCAACTGTTCCAACCGAACAGGGCCTAAGTTGTTAGACTTATAGCAAATCCTTTACTATCAGATTACCCGGACCAACATGAGTATGCCCTTCTCTGTAAGGGTTGTCCAGCAACATTACCATGTTCTTGAAGGGTCTAAGGTGTCATTGCACTCTAGCAGTAATCTGTCATATGTATATCAGTTCCTGCGAGGTGTGTAGCAATGCACCTGTAGGAGAGAAAGCTTCTGCATAGTAATGTCTCGCCAGTGCCTAACTGTCGAGATGCCTAGAAAAGCTAACTAAATAGCTCTCATCCCATGTGCAATGATCCATGCAAGCACCCGTAGATATCAGGTGTCTTCCGGTTACGTTCTATGTAGCTATCTCTCTTGATTGCAAACTTAGAAGGTCTACGATGCTCATACGGAGAGCTGCCATAGTGGCAGAACATGTGGGCACTATCCATGGTCCCTTATACCTGACACACCACTTACTATAACAAGTATCATGCTATTAGAGTGCTCAAACAACCTACAAAGAGCCTACAACAAAGGGGCATGTGTAGGCATGATTGGCGTAAAATCTTCTCTGATATCATTGGTACTACCTGTGACTACTCAGGAGACACTTCCAGATAGCGCACGCTAAATCCCTCAGTTTTGGCCTATTTTAGTTCCTTCTATTTGAACAAGGTACTTGACCTTCTCACCTTGGTCTTCTTATATATCCTGCAAACAGGCACTGGTTGGACAGACAGCAGCGAGGTATATAGTGTTATAGATATGTCTTCATAGACTCCACTAAACTAATAAAAGGGCAACTCTGCCTGTTTTAGCCCATGACGCCTAGGGCGAATCCTGGGGCCACAGGTGGCTCTTATGAATAACTCTGCCAAGTTATAGTATGTTTGGAGTACTATAGCTCCTCCTGTAGTCTTCTGATCAGTGTGGAAGCAAGTGCTAGTTTATTATCATTATATAACAAACAATCCTAATATTTCCTAGAATTCCTCCCAGAACGTATCCGACGGAAGCTAGGGTAATAGTGTCTCCAAGGTAGGGTAAGTATGTCTATGGTAACATGAAACTGGTCTCTATAGTAGAGTAACATAACTCTCCCAAACAGGTGTAACGGACAGGGTCTGAGGGTCAGGTAGGCGAAGGCACACCATGATGAGGACAGGCAGGATTCTGGAGCCGAGGTCTAGGTATGGGGGTACAACCGAAGTAAGTTGTACGAGGTTCGGGGTTCTGGGGCTCGGGGTCAGGATTCAGAGGTTCAAGAGGACGCCAGACAGTAGAGGGTGTAATTCCTAGGTACAGGTGTCGGAATAATATCTGAGTTTATTTATACTCGTCGCGCCAAAACATGGCTTATGATGGAGCGCCCCCCCAACGGGACCTTAGCGCTGGCCGGGATCCACCGATGGGACTGGGGCCCTGCTACCCCCGCAAAATACAGGCACCTAAATACAAGATACCGATCCTCCGGCCCCATACCGTCAACCACTCCGGTGAGCGAGCACCAACACCAAAGCTAAAGTACAAGTCCATCAACAGTCCAGCACCCATCCACCCCACCTATCCAGGCCACGGAAATCCCAGCACAATCAATAAATCACTACCACCGGCAGTCTGGTCTCGCACCTCTTATCCTCATAAAAATCATAACAAAATAAATCCACCATCATCAACCCCACCTGGCACCCAAGAAAGCGTTTCAGCACTGTCCCTCAAAAGGGCCATGACAGAGGGGTGGTACAAAGCCAGTCTCCCCTAAGCAATCAGTTGAGGCAGGCACAAAACCACACCCCTTGCACCGTAATAGCCAACCCAAGAAACCCCTAGGGCATCATTGTAATAGGTATCCCAACCTATGTAGAGCCAACCATGTCCACCTCTTCTTCATGTTCCTCCGCATCCTCAAACTCTTGGGTAGCTGGACGGGGGCGAGAAGGGCAGACAGGCGAGTGGGATTCGTGTGGGCCATCACAGTTCACACACCTGGGTGTGGTATGGCTGCAGGGACGGCCACGAAGGCGGCAGGTAGCGGTGGGGCAGGAGTGATCCCCAGTAGACTGAGGGAGAAGGCACCAGCGGCAGGAAGCAGGTGAGGTGCATTTAATGCTGTGGTGGCCAAACTTGTGGCAGTTGGCACACTGAGTATATTTGTTGAAGCGGAGGCAGCGCTCGGTACGGTAGGTGTTGGAAAAGGCAGAGAGGCGTTTGCCGATGAAGGAGGGGGCCTTGGGTCCAGTGATGGAAATAACAACAGTTGATGCGAGTTTTCTGATGCGTGTTATATCTGAGGTAAGCCACCTAGGCTGTTCAGTAAGAGACAAGCCTGAGTTAAAGGTGGTGAGTTCTTGGGCAAGCGATGTCAGAGGAGTGGTGGTAGAGATGCCATGTACTAGAAGCCGGGTGGCAGGAGTATCGAGATGGACGGTAGAGGCACCTGGAATGAGGTGCAAGAAGGTGCCAACTTTGCTGTTGACAGTGGTTGCTCTAACGGTATCCATAGTGGTAAGGGCAACATGTCCATCCTGGAGGGAGACAGACTGGATGAGAGTGGAGGCAAGGGCCTGGTTGATGCTGTCGCGTAGCTGTACAGCAGTAGATGTAAGGGGGGCAGCGTCTCTTTTGATGATACGCCGGCGGTCGCGCATGGTAAGGCCCTTTTTCTTTTCGGTAAGGGGCTTAACCGACGGAGAGGGGGGTTTGGCTGGCTTGGGGCCAGGCTTTGTGGGTTTCTGAGAAGGCTTCCTTGTCTTCCTAGTGACGGTAGGCCAAGAAGAGGGAGCTGCTGGGCCAGGAGGTTGGGGATAGGGAAGGGTGGAGGGTAGGGGAGGAACACAGGGCTGCTCTGTTGTGTCGGTAGCAGGAGGTGCCGGCGGGGCAGTTGTATGAGCAGGCTGAGGTAGAGTGGAGGCGTGAAGGGCATCCAACTCCTCGGTTAGAGTGGTGATGTGCTCGCTTAGCCCATCAGTCGCCTTCCTGTAGTCTTGGTGCAAAATTTGCATCGTGTGGATCATAATGGGAAAAGCTTTTGTAAAAGAGTACGGTGCTTCCATCTTCTGCGCATCTGCCAACTCCCCAAACATATGCATGAAGGTGCCGTTAGGTCCATCATAGTCGTCTGGTGAGTATTGTATACTGGTAGTAGTACCACTGCGTGGTCGTTTAAGTGAGGGGGGGCCCTGAGGCCGAAACATAGGTGATAAGCGACCCTGCCCACCAGACTGTGAGGCCCCGTCAGGCTGCGTAGGAGGTTGCGGAACGAGAGGGGGTGAAGACCCGATGATGGAAGTGATGAGGAGGAACTTTGACCCGGGTCGGGCCAAAGAAAGGTATCGTGGTGGATAAGATAATTCCCTGGAACGTAAGAAAGGGTGTCCGAATTCAATCTAAGTTTATTTATACTCGTCGCGCCAAGACATGGCTTATGATCGAGCGCCCCCCCGACAGGAGCTTAACGCCGGTCAGGATCCACCGCTGGGACTGGGGCCCTGCTACCCCCGCAAAATACAGGCAACTAAATACAAGATACCGATCCTCCGGCCCCATACCGTTAACCACTCCAGTGAGCGAGCACCAACACTAAAGCTAAAGTACAAGTCCATCAACAGTCCAGCACCCACCCGTCCCACCTAGCCAGGCCACCGGAATCCCAGCACAATCAAAAAAAATCACTACCATCGGCAGTCCGATCTCGCGCCAAAATTCCTCATAAAAATCATAACAAAGTAAATCCACCATCATCAACCCCACCCGGCACCCAAGAAAACGTTCCAGCACTGTCCCTCAAAAGGGGCATGACAGAGGGGCGGTACAAGGCCAGTCTCCCCTAAGCAATCAGTCGAGGCAGGCAAAAAGCCCACCCCTTGCACCGTAATAGCCAACCCAGGACACCCCTAGGGCAATATCCTCATAGGTATCCCAACCTATGTAGAGCCAACCATGTCCACCTCTTCTTCATGTTCCCCCGCATCCTCAAACTCTTGGGTAGCTGGACGGGGGCGAGAAGGGCAAACAGATGAGTGGGATTCATGTGGGCCATCACAGTTCACACACCTGGGCGTAGTATGACTGCAGGGACGGCCTCGAAGGCGACAGGTAGCGGTGGGGCAGGAGTGATCCCCAGTAGAGTGAGGGAGGAGGCACCAGCGGCAGGAGGCAGGTAGGATGCATTTGATGCTGTGGTGGCCAAACTTGTAACAGTTTGCACATTGGGTGTATTTGTTGAAGCGTAGACGGCGCTCGGTATGGTAGGTATTAGAGAAGGCTGAGAGGCGTTTGCCAATGAAAGAGGGAGCCTTGGGTCCAGGGATGGAAATAACCACAGTCGAGGCGAGTTTGCCGATGCGTGCTAAATCAGAGGTAAGCCACCTAGGCTGTTCAGTAAGAGACAAGCCTGAGTTGAATGTAGTGAGTTCTTGGGCAAGAGATGCCAGAGAGGTAGAGGTAGCAATGCCATGTACCAGAAGCTGGGTGGCAGGAGTGTCGAGGTCGACGGTAGAGGTACCAGGAATGAGGTGCAAAAAGGTGCCAACTTTGCTGTTGACAGGGGTTGCTCTAACAGTATCCATAGTGGTAAGGGTAACATGTCCATCCCGGAGGGAGATAGACTGGATGAGAGTGGAGGCCAGGGCTTGGTTGATGCCGTCGCGTAGCTGTACAGCAGTAGATGTAAGGGGGGCAGCATCTCTTTTAATGATGAGCCGACGCTCGCGCATGGTAAGGCCCTTTTTCTTTTCGGTAAGGGGCTTAACCGAGGTGGAGGAGGCTTTGGCTGGCTTGGGGCCAGGCTTTGTAGGTTTCTGGGAGGGCTTCCTTGCTCTCCTAGTAACGGTAGCCCAAGAAGGAGGAGCTGCCGGGCCAGGAGGTTGGGCATGGGGAAGGGTAGGAGGTGGAGGAGGAACAGAGGGTTGCTCTGTAGTAGAGGTAGTAGGAGGTGCCGGCGGGGCAGTAGTAGGAGCAGTCTGAGCGAGAGCGAATCCACGAAGGAAGTCTACTTCCTCAGTAAGGGCGCCGATGTGCTCGGTTAGCCCATCGGTCAGCCCATCGGTCGCCTTCCTGTAGTCTTGGTGCATAATTTGCATCATATAGATAATAATGGGAAACACTTTTGGAAAACTGAACGGTGCTTCGGTCTTCTCTGCCTCTGCCAACTGTTCAAACATTTGCATGAAGGCGCCGTTAGGCGCTGCAAAGTCTTTGTCTGAGTATCGTATAGTCGAGGTGGTGCCGCTGCGTGGGCGTTTAAGCGAGGGGGGGCCCAGAGCCCGAAAGATAGGTGATAGGCGACCCTGCCCACAGGACTGTGAGGCCCCGTCAGGCTGTGTAGGAGGTTGCGGAACGAGAGGGGATGATGACTCCATGATGGAGATGATGAGGAGAAACTTTGACCCCGGTCGGGCCAAAGAAAGGTATCGTGGTGGATAAGATAATTCCCTGGAACGTAAGAAAGGGTGTCCAAATTCAATCTAATTTTATATTTATACTTGCGCGTGCCTTACAGGCTTATGCTACGAGCGATCATCCCATCATACACCTACCATAAGGGCAGGCGGGCCTCCGGCGGACCACAAGCGGACCGGAACTGCACTCGAAAGCAACAACCTGGGGCCGGGGTCCCCACGATACACCGGTGCCCGTAACAACAATATACAAGACCAGGAAACCTCCAAACCCAAACCGTCCAGACCCGTTAGCGACCCCGAAAGAACACTACAAGCCAACACCTCCGCGAGCGAGCCAACACGAAAGCTAGGTACAAGTTCATCAACAGCCCCGATCACACCCGCCCCAACCGACAAACCGACACCCAACCCGACGGGAACAGAGCGACCGAAGTCCTTGGTCCCGCCAAGCGAGGGGAAGGTAGTTACGGCCCGCGGCCATCCCAAAATAAAATAAATCAAAATACAAATCCGGTCTAAATACCGTCCCGCAGTCCCTTCCTCCACAGTAGAAAATCCCCACGCCACAGAGCCGACCGCCCATCAAGGGGAAACATCGGGTGCGGCACCACACCAACCCGTAACAACCCGACCGTGTCCCCAGCCACCAGGGAGGAGTGCAACACTTGCAATGGGTGTGACCGCCAACCCCAGCCACAGCCAGGTTCCCAACCGGGCCGGCACACATCAGCCCCCACTAAGGGGGAGCCGAGAGCCAACCACCCCACACCACCGCAAATAAATCGGAGGGGGGGGAAAATTCTCAGGGTTAAAGCCATCCCCGTGGGGAGGAGCAACCCAAAAGACACCGTAAATGCAAGCGACCGGACTATTATCGCGAGAAACGGGCGGACGAAGGAGCGAGACGAGGACGACGAGCGACCGAGTATTCGAACCTTATCGATGTAAAACCGAGAGCCGAGGCCCTCAGCCAACAGTGGAGAAAGGATGTCAGCGAAAGCGAACCTAAGCTATCCAGTCTCAAACCTGTGATCCCGTAGGAAACCAGGGACGCAACCCCGCTAAACCAACAGAACGAACGCGAAATCCCGCGAGGAAACGAAGACAGGAAGGCCGAAACTGTTTTACCGAAACGAAGGTCCAACTGTAAAGCGATGATCGAAACCATCAAAGAAGCCAGAGTAGTTCCCGTGGGAATCTCTTAGCCAAAGAAGGCTCCCAGGCCCGCGGGCGAGGAAGAAAGGGTGTCCGAAGGAGATTACCAGATTGCGCAAAGAAAGAAAAATATAAAGGGGCAACCCTTTTATATACTAAGGGAATCCTCCATGATTACCAATACAAAAGAAAGTCCTTGGCATTGCGCGCAGCCACGATTTCTCTGTCTGGTTCCACCTTTTTCCGTTGCGCCGCAATGCGTCCCAATTACCTATACAAAGGAAATCCCACTATGCAACCAAGGAAACCAGAACCCATATATGCAACCAAAAATCCATGCATATTCCGTCTCCATAGTCAGGTGGCCATGCCAATAGGGGAAACTCAGTAGGCCTTCTGACTTATCCTTAGGACAGAGTAGACATGGTCACATTACTTCCGCTACTTAGGTACACCTATTCCTTAAGTATCTTCTGTTCTTCAGAATACCTAGACCATTGGATATTCCTTGGACATGGACCAGAATGCCTGCCTAGTTTACCATAATTATACCCTGTTGGTCTTCTGTATGGGCCTAGACTTAGGTTGGTATAGTTCTATAATATAGGGTCGTTAAAAAAGTTTACCAACACTGTACATGCCAGTGTACTTTGTATGATTTTGGTCATGATAAACCTGTCAATAGTGTTGGATAAAAGATAACAATTTCAGCAACAATCTTCAAGCCTAAAACAACTTAAATAAAAGAAGTTAAAATCTTAAAACTATAGTAAATGATCAGTAGATATATTCTATGATTTAAAAAATACAGTAATTAACTTGGAAATGGTTCAAAATTGAATTTAAAAATGTGTGAGTTTCTATGGAGCAATTTTGAAATGGCCACTGATTTTCTGTATGAAAATATATTAACTTAAGACCAAGCTTTTTGCCAATTCTGATCAGGGTTTAGGGCAAAAAACATGCCAAGACAAAGTTCTTGGCACTGTGGCTGATTAATTATAAGTGGTAAAATCTTCAAATATGTCAGAATATATTTCTAGTAAACAAGACATATTATTAGTTGACTCTAGTCTTGGAAAGCTGTAGCTTATTATGGTACAAAGTCGTAAAATGAAGCATACACCCCACCCCGGTGTTCAATGATGAAAAGACCATGATAGTTGGAATCAAGGAACTGAGTCTGATCGTGAGGCGAATGGGATTGCAGATATTTCTACAGTAGGAATCCAACCTACTTATATCTCTTCGTATTCCAAGCTAGGAAGCTCAAGTGACGATAAAGAGCTAGAGGAAGAAGAAGAAATTGAAGTACTAGGAGCAGTATCACGAATTGGAGCTAGGAAAGAGAGGTTAGTAGCTTGTAATCAATAATGCTAAACATAAACTAATATCTGTTGAAATAGGGAGTGGAAGATTATTCAACTACAAGAATTTGATACATGTAGTGAAGGCTAATAGAGAGGAGGAACATGTCTCTAAGGTCGAGCTGGAGTTGGTGATTCTGAAAGAAATATTAAAAGAAAGAAGAAAAAGCAGCGCAAGATGTGAGAGGAGTATGCTGGGTATTTGACAATTGAAGCTTTCTTTAAATGACAAGTGATATGAACTCAAAGATTTAAGATTTCAAATCACCAGGTGAGAATTTGGTGTCCCAAATAACTAACTCATACTACATCAACAGACCAAAAGTAGGAACTTAAGCTCAGCTGTTTCCATTCCAGAAATCATTGATCAAGAGTCTAAAGTCACAACCAATACCAAAGATAAGCTAGCTGAGATAAAAGAAAAAATAACTCAACTTCAAAGATGGTTGAAATCAAAGACTGTTGAGACTCATGAGCAATTGAGTAGACACTGGCATTACCGCCATGAGTATGTTCTAGCATATCTTCAGTTTTGAAGCTAAAATATGGACTGTCCGTGAGTTCTAGCTGCAAAAACAGTAGCAGTGACCATTGGAAAGAAAAGATGGGTTTCATGTCATCTACCTGCATGATCAAGGATGTGAATACAAAATCAAATAATACCACATAGAGGGCAATGAGTTTATCAGCCAATTAGTACTTGACCTGATGATAAAGCACTCTTACTTCATATCAGGAATATAATGGCAGGATTGAATGAAAGGCTTACCTCACGACCGATGCCAATAGAGGTAGGTAAGTATTTAGCTTCAGATAAACATAGGGAGGCACCTCTTGGGAATCTCAATAAACTGCTGGATAAGGAGTCAGAACCTGCCAATACAGAAGCTGTGGCAGGGATCAGTACTCAAAAAGGCTATAAAAAGAAGTCTATATAAGGTCGAGCTGCATGCAGATAGCTAAGAACAGTAGGATACCAGTACAAAGATGTTCGTGCGGGGATTAATTATGATGGCAATAAAGGCATCAAAGTTGTTCAAAATTGGAAAGAATTTGTAGAAACTTTAGATCTGCTGAAGTCACAGATTATTGAGTATGATGAAAGTGGAAATGAATTAAGTCTATTATCAACTATTCCGCTTGCAGGAAAACTACGAGTATTAGGCATACATAATGAGTCTACTTTTAGTAGTCATGATGGAATACATCAAGTATGGATAGACAAGAATGAGGTCTATTGGGGAAAGAAAACAAGAGGAAAGGGAATTATAATAAGTAATAGTCGATTTCCAAATGGACAGGTAACTTTACTACTAGATATCCCACATGCTGTATTGGAAGCAAAAAGGCTAAATCAACAAAGATGACATATGAAATGACCCTACATTATACAGCTATGGCAACCTATATGTAAGCCCATACATAAGACCAAGAGGTTATATGGTAGACGAGTTGGGCATGCGAGCACATGGCTGAGTGTCACGGCCACCTGGCGATGGAGGTGGAATATGCAGGGGGTTTTGGTTGCATAAATTTGTTGTGGTTTTCTTGATTGCACAGTTGCATTTCTGTTATACATAGAAGCGTAATCGGTGCGGCATGTGACTAAATGCATAAGGTCAAGTGTTTAACTCCGGGCCCCACCATAGTTATCGTGACGATATCATATTATCGCACGAAACGATAAGGCATCTACGCAGCCCGCTCCGTGGAGATACGAGGCATGCGATGGAGGGGTTTTTACTGGATAACATGGAAGGAGCTCTGCTCTACAAGATAAGACTTAGTTGAACCAGATTGGTCAGTTGGTTGTTGAGCTATGACCTCTGGAAGTCTTGGTACTGCTATTTTGAGAAGTAGCCGCACCATCCTCTGCTCACGTCAACTAGGGTCATCCGGTGACTAGTTGACAATTGGTTAATAACAACTGACTGGGTGAGTTTGTTATCTTCGTCATGCACTCTAAGCTATGCACATAGCAGAGTCATTGATAAGTCCTTTGACGCAGCTGATCACTGAACTCAGGAAGAGAGACCGGCAAAGTGAGTTTTCAGGGTCAAACGGAGTTCGCACTCTAAAGATACTGAAGAGTTAGTATGGCAGATACATATTTAGTAAGGGATTAGATGTAGGCCGCGAGCACCCAGAGGCGGAATATAAATATCGAGGTGCCTCCCTAGCTTTTAAGCATCCTCCGTCTCCGCTACACCTCCGGAGATTGAAAACTCAACACCACGGTTTTTATCGTGAGTTTTTTGTTTCGTCGCGAAACTTTCTCCACCCTCCTGCCCACTCCTGCCTTTGGCCTCGGCCTAGGGGAGTCTGGCTCTTCTCTCCTCTCACGCCCGGGGTATTGACTTCGGTCTACCGTCGCAGGGCCCTCTCTCTCCCTGGGGGTTGGTCGGTCGGAGGCCCTCCTCGGCTGGCTAGCAGGTGGTGGGATCCCTTCCACTACAGTGACGCTATCTCTCCCAGAACAAGAGACTACATGAGAGACGCGGTAAAACACCTGCTATGCTTTGCCCGGGCGGCCGTTGATGATCTTCCTTACTCCTCCTCCCTCCTCCCCCCACGCGTGGCGGGGAGTCCTCTCCTCTTCCTGAGTTGGCTTGCTTAGCCTTCTCACGGTCGGCAACCCCTTAACCACCATCGTCAGACGGCCGGGACTACAGTTGCAGTAGGGGAGAACAGCCAACAGGCTACGGTCGATCTCCCCATTCTCTTGTTTCCCTAAGAGGCTGCCTAGTCAGACACGAATGCGATTACCGATAGACGATGTTTAAGGTCTTTGGGTCTACCCCACCGCTCTCCTCT
>LN891012.1:448387-479995 GCA_900010015.1 Tuber aestivum | reverse complement strand
GGGCTTGGGTTTCTTTTCTTTGAGGCGAGATGCGCGGTTGGCTCCATACCAGAGGGGCTTGGGGGGTTGGCTTTTTCCTGTGGCGAGAGGAGGGATATGGGTTTTTTGTCGTCATAGCTAGCGCTCCATACGTTTTTTGTACCCTAAACAAATAATCAATGAGTCAAACAAAAACAAAAAAAAAATGCCTAGCTTTTAAGTCATCCTCCATCTCCGCTACACTTCCGGCGAGTGAACATTCAATACCACGGTTTTTATTGTGAGTTTTTTGCTTCGTCGCGAAGCTTTCTCCACCCTCCCCCCCACTCCTGCCTTTGGCCTCAGCCTACGGGAGTCTAGCTCCTCTCTCCTCTCACGCCCGTGGTATTGACTTCGGTCTACCATCGCAGGGCCCTCTCTCTCCCGGGGGGTTGGTCGGTCGGAGGCTCTCCTCGGCTAGCAAGCAGGTGGTGGGATCCCTTCCACTACAGTGACGCTATCTCTCCCAGAACAAGGGACTACATGAGAGACGCGGTAAAACACCTGCTGTGCTTTGCCCAGGCGGCCATTGATGATCTTCCTCACTCCCCCTTCCTCCTCCCCCCACGCGTGGTGGGGAGTCCTCTCCTCCTCTTGAGTTGGCCTCGCTTAGCCTTCTCACGGTCGGCAACCCCTTAACCACCATCGTCAGATGGCCGGGACTACAGTTGCAGCAGGGGAGAACAGCCAACAGGCTACGGTCGATCTCCCCATTCTCTTGTTCCCCTAAGAGGCTGCCTAGTCAGACACGAACGCGACACCGATAGACGGTGTTCGAGGTCTTTGGGTCTACCCCTCCGCTCTCCTCTCCCTACGGTCGGATCGGCTGGCACCCTACTGCTACCCCTTCCCCTCCCCCCGGTTTTCGCCCACGGCCGGCTGGTCTCCTCCTTCCCTCCATGGTATTGCACTGTCTCCTTGGCGTGGGTCTGGGGGGGGCCCCCTATCTTAGCGCGCTTCGTGCGTCGCTACCTGCTTGAATGAGTGAACTGGCCCTTCGGGGCCTACGTGACTTGCTACTAACCTTTCTTTTGTCTTTTTGAGATTTCTCAGCGGGTTTTCCTGGCCCTTCCTGCTTTCTTCTTAGTTAGGATTTCCTTGTTCGTCCATCTAGCCGGGCTTGGGTTTCTTTTCTTTGAGGCGAGATGTGCGGTTGGCTCCATACCAGAGGGGCTTGGGGGGTTGGCTTTTTCCTGTGGCGTGAGGAGAAATATGGGTTTGTTGTCGTCATAGCTAGCGCTCCATACCTTTTTTGTACCCTAAACAAATAATCAATGAGTTAAACAAAAAAAAAAGAAAAAAAAAAAAAATACCCTAGCTTTTAAGTCATCCTCCGTCTCCCCTACACCTCCAGTGATTGGAAACTCAACACCACGGTTTTTATCATAAGTTTTTTGTTTCGTCGCAAAACTTTCTCCTCCCTCCCGCCCACACCTGCCTTTGGCCTCGGCCTAGGGGAGTCTGGCTCTTCTCTCCTCTCACGCCCCGGGTAATGACTTCGGTCTACCGTCACAGGGCCCTCTCTCTCCTTGGGGGTTGGTCGGTCGGAGGCCCTCCTCGGCTGGCTTGCAGGTGGTGGGATCCCTTCTACCACAGTAACGCTATCTCTCCCAGAACAAGGGACTACATGAGAGATGCGGTACAACACCTGCCATGCTGTGCCCACGCGGCCGTTGATGATCTTCCTTACTCCACCTTCCTCCTCCCCCCATGTATCCCCACGTCTGGTGGGGAGTCCTCTCCTCCTCTTCAGTTGGCCTTGCTTAGCCTGCTCACGATCGGTAACCCCTTAACCACCATTGTCAGATGGCCGGGACTACACTTGCAGTAGGGGAGAACAGCCAACAGGCTACGCTCGATCTCCCCATTCTCTTGTTCCCCTAAGAGGCTGCCTAGTCAGAAATAAACGCGATACCAATAGATGATGTTTAAGGTCTTTGGGTCTACGCCTCCGCTCTCCTCTCCCTACGGTCGGATCGGCTGGCACCCTACTGCTACACCTTCCCCTCCCCCCGGGTATCGCCCACGGCCGGCTGGTGTCCTCCTTCCCTCCATGGTATTGCACTGTCTCCTTGCAGTGGTTCTGGGGTGGGACCCCTATCTTAGCGTGCTTCGTGCATCGCTTCCCGCTTGAATGAGTGGACTCACCCTTCGGGGCCTACGTAGCTTGCTACTAACCTTTCTTTTGTCTTTTTGAGATTTCTCAGCGGGTTTTCCTGGCCCTTCCTGCTTTCTTATTAGTTAGAATTTCATTGTTCGTCCATCTAGCCGGGCTTGGGTTTCTTTTCTTTGAGGCGAGATGTGCGGTTGGCTCCATACCAGAGGGGCTTGGGGGGTTGGCTTTTTCCTGTGCCGAGAGGAGGGATATGGGTTTTTTGTCGTCATAGCTAGTGCTCCATACTTTTTTTGTACCCTAAACAAATAATCAATAAGTCAAACAAAAAAAACAAAAAATCCCTAGCTTTTAAGTTTATCATCAGCGACTGGAGAAGAGATCTTATCAATATATTCGTTCTACTTTACTTCTATCTTTACGCGCCTTCTTGCCTATCTCTGATACAGAAGATTACAGGGCCTAGTGTATACTCACTTGACTTAACAGTTACCTACCCCCTAACAATTTCCTTGGTACAAGTGAGTGGGATGCATTGTCGCGCAATGGAAGATGGCAGAACCTGAAGCAAGGATCGCGGCTGCATGTGACACCAAGAACTTTCTTTCGCACCAGTAATCATAGAGGATTTCTTTAATATATAATGGGGTATGCCCCTTTATATTTTGCTTTCTTTATGGAATCTGGTAATCTCCTGTGGACACCCTTTCTTACGTTCCAGGGAATGATTTTATCCACCACGATACCTTCTCTTTGGCACGCCCGTGGTCAAAGTTTCTCCTTATCATCTCCATCATGGAGTCATCACCCCCTCTTGTTCTGCAATCTCCTACACAGCCTGACGGGGCTTCACAGCGTCAGCCATCACCTATCTGTCGGCCTCAGGGTCTCCCCTTGCTTAAACGCCAGCACAGTAGCACCACTTGGACTTTACGATACTTAAATGATGACTGTCAGGCTCCTAATGGCGCCCTCATGCAAATGCTTGAACAGTTGACGGAGGCACAGAAGACTGAAGCCCCGTTCAGTTTTGCAAAAGCCTTTCCAATTATGACCCACCTGATCCCAAATTTTGCACAAAGAGTACAGGAAGATGACTGATGGGATAGCAGAGCACATCACTGCCCTTACTGAGAAGTTGGACGCCCTTCACGCCTCCACTTTATCTCTGCCTACTCCTACCACTGCCCCCCTGGCACCTCCTACCAACGTCACTACAGAACAGTCCTCTGTCTCTCCCCTACCACCTATGCTTTCCCATACACAGCCTCCTGGCCTGGCAGCCCCTGCCTCTCGGGCTACGGTCGCTTGAAGGGCAAGGAAGCATTCTCAGAAACCTACAAAGCCTGGTTTGAAGCCAGCCAAATACTCCTCTACCTCGGCTAAGTCCCTTACCGAAAAGCAAAAGGGCCTCACCATGCGTGAGCGTGGGCCTATGATCACGCGAGATGCCACCCTCCTTACCATCACTGCTGTAAAGCTACGCAACAGCATCAACCAGGCTTTGGCCTCTACTTTTATTCAGTCTGTTTCCATCTGAGATAGACATATCACTCTCACCACCATGGACAGGGTTAGACCCACTCCTGTTAATAACACAGTTGGCATTTTCTTGCATCTTGTTCCTGGTTCCTCTACCGTCCACCTTGACACACCTGCCACCCTGCTTCGGGTACATGGTATCGCTACCTCCACCTCTATAGCGTCACTTGCCCAAGAACTCTCAACATTTAACTCAGGCTTATCTCTCACCGAGCAGCCTAGGTGGCTTACCTCTGATCTAGCACACATTGGCAAACTCACCTCAACCATGCTTATTTCCATCACTGGACCCAAGGTGCCTTCCTTCATTGGCAAATGCCTCTCTATCTTTTCTAATACCTACCAAACTGAGCGCCAGCTACGCTTCAACAAATACACTCAGTGTGCCAACTGCCATAAGTTTGGTCACCATAGCATCAAGTGCATCCTGCCTGTGTCCTGCTGCTGGTGCCTCCTCCCCCACCCTACTGGGGATCACTCCTACTCCACTGCTACCCACGGTCTTCACGGCCGCTCCTGCAGCAATGCCACACTGACATGTGTGAACTGTAATGGCCCACACAAATCCCACTCACCTGTTTGCCCTTCTCGCTCCTGACCAGATACCCAAGAATCTGAGGCCTTGGAGGAACATGAAGAAGAGGTTGACATGGTTGGCTCGACATAGGTTGAGATACCTATACCAATAATGTACTAGGGGTGTCTCGGGTTGGCTATTATGATGCAAGGGGTGTGGCTGTTAGCCTACCTTGACTGATTGCTTAGGGGAAACTGACTTCGTACTGCCCCTCTGTCATGGCCCTTTCAAGGAACAGTACTGGAAAAACCTTTTCCTGGGTGTCGGGTGGGGTTGAATTTGGTCGATTCATTTTGTTATGATATTATCAGGATTTTAGGTGCAAGGCTGGAGCAATACTGCCAGTGGTAGTGATTTATTGATTGTGGTGGGATTTCCATGGCCTGGCTAGGTGGAGCGGATGGGTGCCAGATGATTGATGGACTTTTACCTTAGCTTTAGTGTTGGTACTCGCTCATCAGATTGGTTAACAGTATGGGGACGGAGGATCGGTACATTGTATTTAGTTGCCTATTTTTAGTGGGGGTAGCAGGGCCTCAGTCCCAGCAGTGGATCCCGGCTGGCGTTAAGCTCCTGTCAAGGGGGCGCTCAATCATATGCCATGTTTTGGTGTGACAAGTATAAATAAACTTAGATATTATTTGGACTCCTATGCCAAGGAATTACACACTCTATTATCTGGTGTCCTCTTGAACCCCCTGAACCCTGACCCTGAACTCCTGAATCCTGAACCTCGTACAACTCGCTTCGGTTATGTCCCCGCACCTAGACCTTGTCTCCCGAATCTTGCCTGTTCTAACCATGGTGTGCCCCGGGCTACCCAACCCTCAGACCCTGTCCGTTACACATAGTAGGATTTTCTTCATATGAATGCGTTTTTTTTAGAACCTACACTTGCCCTTTTTTTTGTCAAGATGAGAAAACCATATTTGAAGTATTGCAACCAGCAAACATAATTTCAAGTAAATTAAGCTTTAGATTTCTTCCAACTTTGACATGCTACTAAAGTACGTAAGCAAAAGTCTTGGCAAAAAAGGCGGGTAAGCGAGGGTGATGCAACCCAACTATAACGGTAACCGATCAAATTCTCCCTACCACATCAACCATGGCACCCAAGACATCACGCAAAGAGCTTACTGGAGTTGAGAAATCCATGATCCTTGCTTTCTTCAAGGGTTTTCAGCAAATTTCAATGGTTAGCCAGAATGTTGGCCCCCCATGGTCAACAGTCCAGAATTTCCTTGCCTGGTCTCTCCAGCGGGGTTCAATTGAAAACCTCCCACGTTCTGGTCGACCACCCCTGCTTTTCTGGAGAGCTAAGAGATTATTAATTCAAGGGGCCAAGCTCTACAGGGATTGGAGTAGGGAGAAATAGTACCAGATATTGGCTCCCAATGTCTCAGTTTCTACAATGCACCAGGCTCTCAGGGAGAGTGCCATTACGAAGTGGCTAGCTAAGAAAAGAGCCAAGCGTTCACTGGAGCATGCTCAGAAGAGGCTGGCCTGGGCTAAGACGCACCAGAATTGGACTGCAGATGAGTTTGAAGGTGTTATTTGGAGTAATGAATGCTCAGTGGAAAAGAGCAGGAATTCAAAGCAAAAATTGGTATTCAGATCTGCTACTGAAAGGTGGCATTCAGACTATATGAGAGGGATAGGATAGGGAAAGGGCATTTCTTTGATGGTCTGGGGATGCTTCTGGGGCAGAAACAGGAGAACCTAGGTTCCCTTAGTTGTGAAATGAGTAGACCAGTGGGTCTACCTCCAGCTGCTTGAAACCTGCCTTATTCCAGTCCTGGAGCAAGTCCGTGACACCCTTGGTGATCCTATCTTCCAGCATGCCAACTGTACTGTTCATACAGCTCAGACAGTGCAAGATTGGTTTGACCAAAATGGGATTGAGTTGGCTGAACATCCTCCTTGTTCACCAGACCTTAATCCCATGGACCATGTCTGGGTTGAGCTGAAGAAAAGGCTTCAGATTCAGTATCCTGACATTGCTTCAACACCTGGTAGTCCTGAGAAGGTCAAGCAGAAGCTAGTTGAGGTATTATCCATGGCATGGAATACAATACCTTCTGAGTTTTTTGAGCAGTTGTGGAGGTCAATGCCAGACAGAGTTCAAGTAGTTATTGCAGCAAAGGAGTGGTATACAAGATACTAGGAATAACTTTTTTTATTTTTTATTTCACCAATATGTAAATAGTGGTCTTACATTTTATTTCCCTTAATCTCTTCTCAATTAAAGGATTTGTTGTTGAGTTATTTCAAAATCTCTACTCACATGAGACTGTTGTTGCTATGGCCAAGATGCATGATCACCAAGACTTTTGCGTAGGTACTTTACTTGATGAGAACAATATTTAAAAATATTTTAAGTACATAGAAAATATCAGAATGAAATAGCAAATATTTCTCTGTAAAAAAATCTAACTCTAACTATAAATCTATATAATGTTTTGGTATAGAAGTAACCTAAGACTTACTCAATAACATTATACTACACCTATAAAGTATTGTGATTTCTTTAGACAATATATTGTTATCAAGATTTTGAAACTTTTAGGCTTTAGGGATTTCATTTTTAGTACTGCTTTATGATGTTATTTGTATAACAATCCTTTATAGAAAAAAATGCAACAACTTTAATTCAAAATACTACAAGAAGCAGTTGTCCAACTGAGATGGAATTTGGTACTTCTGATACTCAGGAAGTGCAAGATACTTTTAGTGTAAAAAAATGCATTTTGGTATTTTACACATTTTTTGGTTCAGAAGCTGCAAATTACAGTATATAAGGCTCATAAATATTTGTTGAACTGATAAATATATACTCTTCATGTCTATGAAGCTTTCTAGGTCAAAAAAAATTGTTTGGTATTGAGTGTCCAAGTATAGGTTCTAATATAAACATGTTTATATCATGATTGACATGTGTTGCCGAGTAACAGAACTTGATGGAAGCTGAAGGAAGTAATGTGGCAGCGCGCGATGCTAAGGATTTTCTTTTGTATTAGTGATCAAGGAGCATTTCCTTTGTATATAAAGGGGTGTGCCCCATTATATTTTACTTTCTTTAAGTACCCTGGTAATCTCCTTTGGACACCTGTACTGAGGAGTTACACCTTTCTTCTACTTCACTTCCTCTTAAATCCATGAACCCTGACCCTGAACCCCTAAACCCTGCCTTTTGTACCACTTACTTAGGTTGTGTGCCTGTCCTCAGATCTTGTCTCTGAACTCCTGCCTGCTCTGGCTGTGGTGTGGCTTGGGCTATCCAACACTCAGACCCTGTCTATTACAATTGGCTTGTCAGCAACTAATACTTATCTTGTCACTGATATTTGTTTACTTTACTTTTTTTCAGACAAGCTCTTTCCTTCATCTGTAAAGTTTCTTTCTCCTGCCTTAATGCATTGTGGTATTTCCTTTGCCTTGGGGCTTTTATTTTTTCCTGTTTTTATCTCTCAATGTTTTTCCTTTCTCTGATATCCTTCTTAACCTATTACGAGATTTTCTTCCCCTCTGGCTTCTATTTTGACTTATCATGAGGTTTTTTTTCTCTCAAGGAATTTGTTTTTTCTATTTTTATCTATTAATGTATTCTTCATCTCCAAGGCCATTTTCTTTGACCCATTACAGTATTTTCTTCATTCCTAGTCAGTTCTATTGACGCAGCTGGGAGTTTTATTCTTCTTGTAGCTACCTGTTATTTTATTATTTTATTATCTGCTAGTCTCTTCTCCATTCCTGCTATGTGCCACCCAGTTCCTTCATTTAGGGGATTTTTTCTACTTTGAATACAAATAACTCTATCTGTTTCTTAGGCCTTTTGTATTGTCAGACTTGTCTACCCCACTCCAGTGTCTCCTATTTTTAGTGCCCCTTGTCTTAGTATTATGAACCATATTCTTACTTACTGTACACTAGTATGAAGTTTATCTACATTTGATCTATCTCACCTTTTCCATCAGCCTCAGGCCTAGTACCTATAGAGCATCTCCTGTGCTCAGACATAAGAAATACCTGACATAAAGACACTTCTCTGTTGTTCAGCTGCCACAATTCCGTATTTGAACATGAACCTAGATTCATATAATTCTATAGAACCTGGTTAGTCCTAGCAAAAAATTGTATCGCTAAAGAACATTATAACTAGCTACCCGAGACTTTGGGTGCTGTATGATTAGTACATTCCTTGACTCAGTTCTTTGTCTGAATACTCACATTCTATGAAGCTCAAGGACTGTGAGTTGTGATCACAAACGAATGATCCAACAATCACAAAGCGATATTTAGTAGTCAAGTTTTCAACTGAATACCGAGTGATAGTCTATCATTGTGCCAGCTACCCCTTGCCAGTGGTCTTAGTATATAAAAACTAGCATGACCTATTATATATACAAACCCTACACAAATACTATACCTTTTGCAACCTTATTATATGATCCTCCCCCATCTCTAACCATCCTCAATATCCAATCTCTCTCTCAACATGCCTGAGGAACCATGCCATAGATAGAATTTGCAAACCCACAGAACAGGTAGACCAATTCAATGTACCCAGGATGTTGGACCTACCTGTATAGCATCTGGAAAATCAAGGCCAAAAAAGGGTACAAATGACTCACACAACTCTCCAAGTACTAGACCACTCCTATTATAATATTATATAGAACCCAAAATTGAATATGATGGGAAAGGCAATTTTGAAACAGTACCTCAGTCCAAGGTTAGCAGTGAAGTGTACCAAATCTTACAGGGATCAGCAGAAGCTAAATCATTGACCACCCATGATCCCGCAGACAGTAATAATACAGACCTGTTTCTCTCTAGCAATTATTATATATCACAAGCTGGGAAAGGTTGTCAAGGGGATGGTTTGAGAACTATTCATATATTAGTAGCCGGTGACTACCAGAGACAGAAAGTGCTCTCCCAATTCCAGCTGTGCTTGCCGTGGTAGTTTTGGCAAAGTCTCTGATCCTCAATTACATTCTATTTGTTAGCACCATCCTGAATCCAGCTGTATTAATTGCTAACATACATAGCATCTGGAACAAGGTGGTAAGTAAGACAATTGATATGGAGTGTATAGAACCATCAGAGGAGATCATGGGTGTAGTAAGTCAAGTCAGCTAGATATGAAGAGAAGTAGGAAATTGTATCAATCCAGTTAGATATACCAGAAGCACTTCAAGTTGAGGGTAAGAGCATAATTTTTCTACTATGTGAAGCATAACATTGTAGTGTTATACAAACTACTAGAAGATACCCAAGGTATGGCACATAGGGTTGATTATCTCCTAGAAACAGATAGGTTTATGTGCAATCCCGAAGGGTATAAGGTTAGATGCCCACAGATGACGATCCCATACAACTACATGTAGTTACACTGACGATGACTATGGTAAGATGTTGAATTTTCTAATTCGTTTCATATATATATTCTCCTTGATAATATCGTATATTCCTCTGCTTAGTATTATTTCTAGTTCACGGACATTACTACAGTGGAGTATGGATTATGTATATTTCATTGATATTTCTTGACACGATTAGGCGATTATGGCGTGCTTTTCTTATCTGGTGTTCAGGTTTATTTCTTACATTTTATGCATCATCGTGCATGGTCATTTGATTTACAATCATGTTCTAATTATCCGTTCATACCATCTTAGATTTACACATGTATTATGGGATTTCCTTGGCAGTTCTTTAGGGTCAAACACATTCCCACTTATGTTTTTCCTACTTATGTTACGGTCAAATGCATCGATACTTATGTTTTCCCTTACATTTCCTGTTAGCTACGCGAAGGATGCGTACCTGTATAAATAGGAGTTACCATCCATCTCACTTAAGAGAATTAAGGACAAGAACTACTACCAATCTACCTTCATACAAAACTCCTACTCACTTAGTGCGCCCGCAGTTTACTCCTTCTACTGTGTTGTATTTTCGTACAAAGTTATTAAGATAGTGCCATGCCGTACACATTTGAATATAAGACACCCCATGTAACTGTGATTCCATGTGCCAAAGATTTTTGAGACTATATATGGTATGTACTTTGCAGGGAAGAAAATAGAGGGTATAGTAGACCAAGATTTTGTAGTCATCATCAACAGTACCGTTGTCTGCTTAATATATGCTATACTCTGTCATACACTTAGAGTGTACCAAACTAGTACATATAGCGAGCCAACTCACTTGAAGCGCGAGTTAGTAGGAGGTGAGTATATGTAAATTATTGGGGGTACATCTGTAACCAATCTGGGTAACCCTTCACCAAACATGTAAGACCTCATTGCTAGGTAGAGGAAGACATGAGGGAAATGTCTATGGAGAATCGAGTACAGTATTCCTGAGAGTATTTGTCAAACCATTACCAAGGTCATGCTAAAATGCAGTCTCTACCAAGACAGATGATAAGGCTATGGAGATGATTGGGACCTTCGCATTGTGGAATTAGAGAGCTGGAAGTCAAACTGGGAATTACAAATACCTCCCCCCCCTCAGTGTAGTGATACTTTAACTGATTTATTCATGCTTATTCCAGTGAGGCCAGGGCAAAGATGAAATGAGTCATAGAACACCAATGTCATGTCAAGTTTGGTTCAGATGTCCACTGTCCTGGTGCTAGGGTTTCTTGATTCTGATCTAATTGGTGGATCCCTTGAGGACATAGCATGTCTAGCAACTGAGATTCTTAGCAACCATCCTTCAGCCTCACAGCTATCGCTTAGTCTTGGGGAGGTATCTGAGAAAGAGGGAGTAGTGGCCAAAATGTCACACCCTGGGCTGGATGGCTGACTGTAATTACTTATCACAGAGAAGAGGTAGGGAGACATTTTGTAAGGTCGATACTAGATTGTAGCTGAAAGAGGATTGGAGCAATTATGATGGGGAGAGGTAATGCGTGGAGAGACAGTATGTACCAGTGTATATGAGAGGACTTAGACACAGTCAAGATTTTACAATAATAGTATGAGATTGTACATAAAGCATCAGGGTCAACTAAAGAGAATCCCACAAGATTAGACAAATAATTTAGTCAGGTATGGATAGGGAGAAAACATTTATAATGTATTTCAATATGAAACATCAGGTAGTGAGAACTAGGAGCCATTAAGGTCCAGATCATACTTGATTGCTACCAGGAGAATGTGGCCAAGAAACTACCACCTAGGGATACAAACTGTATACAAGTTGAAAGATACGGGTGCAAGCAATATTGGCACAGAAATCTCTAGCAAGTATTAGCAGAGATCAAGACCAGTAGTATAGACAGGAGATAATCCAGATCTTTGAGTAGTGAGTCGTCATATTAAAAGTGAAGAGTGGTTGTTCAGAATATCAGGATTAATGTTTTCTGTCACAGGTAGGATTGGGACATCAGAGGCCAGGGGGTGGGCAAAGTTAGATGGGACAGAGGAGAATCACCAGCAGATGATCTCAAGAAGTACTAAAGGGTTACAGAGATTGCCAGAATGCGAGGAGAGGAAAGCATGAAATCTCCAGATGTAAGGAGAGGAGAGCGTAGAATCTCTAGATGCAGGAGACATCAATATCCACATCTGGTAGAATCTGGACAGGGTATGCAAGCGGAAGGCAAATCTGAACCTGACGTCCTACTGCTATTGCATCCAGATTGACCATTTGCATTTGGGTGGCTCATGTATCAGATGTATGGGACATAGGGGATGCAAAGTACAGTTTTTGCTAATGTTGCCACAGTTGAGGCACTTGATTGTAGGGTAGAGGTATGCTTTAGCCCTAGTAGAGCCATCAGACCTTCTGCAGGTATGGAGCTAGGTTGGATGTTCTTGGAAACAGATAGTGTAGTAGGAGGTTATGTAAAGTACCTTCCTAAAAGTGTTGGTGAAATGGGCTTTTTACACCAAAAACATTAATCTTTCGCCACTGGTAGTTTAGGAACCACAAAAGATTTTACAACCTAACTTCTGGTATGTAGTTACAATAATCCCACCCTACTCCTACTCAACTATTAATAACTTTGGGAAAGAATTGGAGAAGCTATGCAGTCCTAAAGTTTTGACTTCACTGAAAAGCTTCATTTTACATACAAAAATGGCATAGCAATAGGTATTGTCAACTTTGGAGGCTTGTAGTTTAGCCCCATAGAATAAATTGACAGGATAAATGGTGTTAGGTAAAAGCTGCAGTGAAGGTGAAAATAATTATATGGGTTGCAAGGATCATTTCAAGGAATTCTAGGTGTGGGTGTTGATCAAACCTGTCAATTGTTGATGTAAAAAGGTCATTTTACCCACACTTTTGGAGAGGTACTTTATATTGAGTAGGATGGTGTGTAAGCTCTGGGCATTTAGAGGATAAGGGGGCAGGTCTGAAGAAAAGGTAGAGTGAACCTTGAATATTCTGTCAAAGACTGAGAGGCCTCTGCTGAGGACATTTTCTGTGGAAAGGATACCAGCAATAGTAAAAACCATAGCAAACATACTATGTCCTAGTATTGGGCTTTAGTAGCAAGCCATCTAGAAGGAAAGATCAGGTGGGTTCTAAGATTGAATGCCTCAATCTGAGCTGGAATTGTGGGCAAGGTAGTATTAGTAGGGATACAGTATATGATGACCTTTTACCAAAGTTTATCTTTTCTGAGGCCAGTGGTAGCAGGAATAGTAGATCTGATTGATTGCTCAATAATGAAACTGTAGTTGTTGAAGACAGTGGAGGCAGGAGTGATCTGCTGTGTGATTAGCAGACCATAGTAGTTGGGCGAGAACACAATAGTAGAAATCAGTTGCTTCTTAATTACTATGTTCAAAGTATCGTGAATGGTAAAGAGGTTGCTGTTATCTGGTAGTTTTGTGCCATATCTCTCAATAACAATTATATGGTCATGTTTGGTCAAGAGGATTGATAAAGGCTTTTTGTTTGGTAAAGTAGTAGGAGGTTTTACAGGAAGTATATTGACAGCTTTCGGTGCCAAGGTCCATCTGTTGGTGGGTAGGAGAAGGGTAGATTAGTGTTAGATAGTTGGTTATTGTAGAAGGAGTTACAACTCAAGTCATACAACTTGGGATGTAAGAGTATTTACCATGTCTTGCAAGTTCTTAGTACCTGTGAGGTGGTGCTATTGCAAAACTGGTATCTGGCTTTCCATGTTCTGAAAGGCTGTCGTGAAGTTAGTATATTTCACAATCCTAGGGTTGAGGTCCTAAGGCATTTACTAAACAAATGGACCCAGGATTTTTGGAGAATCAGAATAGCTCTGTTTATCTGCAGATAGGTTGGAAGGTACTACAGCATTAACAGGAGAAGGATTCCCCACGGCTACATGCATATCATGAGAACATGTGGATTACAGTAATAGAGGCTTTCCTAGGAAGATAGATCCTAACGATACTACCATACCAAACTTCAAATCACGTGAACACAGCTCTTGCAAAATGTAAAAGATAAAAGTAAACAGTAAGACTTAATATTGCTGAGGTCAAGCCCATCTCAATTGAAGTTTCTCAAGAGGATGTTGAGTGTGCTGGCGTTGGAGAGTTCTTGTATAATCTTAAAGTAGCCAGACTTATACTAACAATACTGCTATCAAGTTATCCTGACCAATGCAAGTATGCCCTTTTCCACCAAAGGTTGCCTGACACCATTACTGCATCCCTGCAGGGCGTAAAATGTCAGCTTGCTCTAGCAGCAATCTCACCATATGCATGTCAGTTCCTATGAGGTGTTGATCAATATAGTAGTTGGAGAGAAAACCTCAGCGCATTAGAGTCTCATCAGTGGCTAGCTCAGGCTGTCGAGATACCCAGAAGAGCTAACCAAATGACACTCTTCCCATGTGCAATGATCTATGCAAGCAGCAGTAGACATCAGTAGTATTTTGGTTAAGTTCTGTCTATCATGATTGGGAACTTAGAAGGCTTACGACACTCCCTCAAAGAGCTTTGGTGACAGCGCAACTACATGGGCACTACCCATAGTTCCTTACCTCTGGCACCCCACTCACTGCTACAAGAATCCTGCCATTAGGGTCCTCGAACAACCTACAAAGAGCCTACAGGAAATGGGTATGTGTAGGCTTGATTGGCATAAAACCTTTCCTGGTATTTCTGGAGCTACCTGGGACTAGCCTTGGGACCCTGCTGGATAGCTCATGCTAACTCTGTCAGTCTTGGTCCATTTTACTCCATTCCTTTTAGAGAAAGTAACTGACCTTCTCATCATGATGCTCCAGTATATCCTGCAAACAGTGTCTAGTTTGATGGACAGTGGCGACTTATACTGCATTATAGACATGTCTTCATAGACTCCACTTAACTAGAAAGATGACAACTTTACCCATTTTGACCCATGATCCCTGGAGCCAACCCTGGGACCACAGGTACCTGTTAGCAATAATTCCACAAAGTTACTGCATGTTCAGAGCACTATAGCACTGGCTTTAGTTTTCCGATTACTGTGCAAGCACTTGCCTGCTGATTGTTCTTACATAACAAACAATTCTATACCATAGAGTCCTTAGAGTTATATGGGCTGGTGGTAGTTGCAAGAGGTAGCAAGTGGGTTTGCTGCCCTCCTAGCTCTGTCCATACATCTGGAGGACATCAAGAGACTCCGGTGCTGTTACAACTACAGCAAAAGAAAAAACCACACCAAGTTTTTTGCTGAGCCCCCACCTCATTGGTCAACCACCAAACCCTCATGCTTCACCCCTCACTCTAAAGACTTTTCATCAATAGATCAACCTCTATTATCTGTTACCCATTACTTTTTATCAACTGAGTCACTCCCCCATCACCTCTGCTGCCGCCCAGGGCAAGAGGCAGAGGTCAGGGGGCTGCAAACCCCCTTGCACCCCCTTTCAACCCCCATCAAGCCCTACCACCATCCTCCTCACCTGGAGACTACCAGATAGAAGAAGATATTCCTTCTCCGGTGAATACAGTCCAGCCTCCAGCATTACCTGCCCAGACTACACCTTCTTCTGGATCAGCCCAGTGGTCCCCTTGGGGCCCTAATGACCCAACCAGAAATTTCCACCATGCTATCAAGGAGAGAGTTCAATATTTGGAGAACTCCTTCCAGGCCCTCATGGCTCATCTAGAGGTCATCCAAAAGCGTCATATTGAAGATACTACTAGCTTGCAGGATTAAATCTCCCAACTCAATACCCAAGTTTCGCAACTTCAACAACAGCTGGTACACCAAACAGCCACTACCACTACTACTATGGCCCCACTACCACCACCCCCGCAACAACAGACCTAGGCCCAGAGGGCTGCCAAAACTCTCCCTGCGTGCCCGCCTACCTTTCCACCAGACAGAAAGGCAGTATCTTCTGTTTTGACAAAACGCGACCCCCTTACTATTGTCATTGAGAGAGATAGTACTGCCCTTGCTGATGATACCACCACCCTCATCATCCGCGATGCTATCAACTCTGCAATTAAGAAGCCTCTTATTGCAACCATTCAGTTCATCCCCAACCACCATGTCCTTCTTCTTACCAAGGACAACATTACTGCCTCCTCTGTCCTCAAGTCCTATTATACTGCCATTGAGGAATCTATCAGAGCCACCATATCTGCAGCAACCAGTCTCAGAAAGGATGAAATTTGGCACAAAGTTATTCTTCACGGTGTCCTTACCTCCTCCCCCTTCTCTGCAGTTCAAGCTGAAATTGAAGAGTTCAATCCTGGTACCCACCTCCCACGTCCTCCTACATGGCTCACCACTCCTACACAATGCCAGAACAAAGAAGCATCTGCTATGGTACTCACGATTGCTGACAAGGACTCAACTGACAAGGCCCTCTGCCAGGGTCTATCCCTCTTTGGCAAGAAGTATATGGTTCAACGTTACCTGTCCTTAGGGCCTGACACTCAATGTTCTAGATGTTTGGCATTCAGTCACCATCCTACCCAATGTACTGGCAACCAATACTGTACTATCTGCTCCCAAGAGCATCCAATCCACCTCCACACTTATGGCCATTCTGACTGCCCTACCAATGGCAAAGTGTGCCTCCACAGTACTATCGTCTGCAAGAATTGCCAGGAACCACATCAGGCCACCTCCAAGGAGTGTTCTACATACACCCACGCATACCTGGCAGCAACTGAGAGAAGGAACAGGGCTGAATGGGGTTTTTACATGTATTTCCTTTAGGATATTGGTTAGGCTTTAGGTGGGGCAGTGGATTTTCTTGCATCATTATGGCTTGTGCCCACTGAACAGTTGCTACTGGCATGTGACAGATGGATTCACGGACCTGTAGCCTAAGGGTTACTTTGTATATGTTAGTGCCACTTCATAACCTGTACGTTCCATAAGCATAATGATATATAATAATATAATAATAATAATCTGGAGGACATCAGTGGTGAAGGATTAGAAGTTCTGTTACTAAAAGGTGATAGAAATTAAATAATAAAAGCTAATTTGTTCATAAAAGGTCCTTAAGAAAGGTTGTGGAAGCAGTGAGAATTGGTTGTTGACCAATGAGATAAGGGCTTGGCAAATTATTTGGTGTATTATAGTTTTTTCTTTTGCTGCAGTTGTTACAGTAATGAAGTCTTCTTAAGGATCAGCTGCTACCCTGTAGGAACACTTCAGGAATCTGGCATCAAAGTCAGCACTTCTTCAAAGTACATACTACTTCCCTACTAGGCTGTAGCTGTACCAATCTTGGTGCCCAGTAAATCTCTAATAAACTATTGGCAACCTAGCATCAAGTAGAATCAGTCTGCTGTATTAACCACTGCACCCTTGAGATGTCCAAGGTATCTGGTATCAAAGTCAGCACTTTACCAGAGAACATACTACTTTTACAACTTTTTATAACTCTACCAATCTTAGCACTCAGTAGATATTCAATATACCATTAGAAGATGTACCTCAACTAGAATCATGATACTGCCTGTCAGCTCCTGCATTCTCCAGGCAGTCCTGGAATCTGGTATCAAAGTTAGTACCTTATCAGAGAAATACTCCTTCTATAATAGTCTATAGCTCTATTAATACAAGCACCAGGTAGATGTTCAATATACCCGTAGAGAGCTGATCTCAGGCTGTATCAGGGTACTGAGTATCAGCTGCTGCACTCTAGGAATACCAACAGAATCTGGTATCAAAGTTGGCACTTGACTTGAACTAGGCTAACTGCGAAAGCCACCAAAAACCACAAAGTCCTGAATGTAGGAGAGGTAGTAAAGAAGAGGTAGGAGGAGGAAGCTGGTAGGTAGAAGGTAGTAGGAGGAAGCTGGGAGGTAGAGAGCAGGTAGAGTAGAAGCGGGTGGGTGTGGTAAAGGTAGAGCAGCTGGTCACTGTAATCATTACTCGCAATTAGAGGATAGTAATGACTCAGCATTGCTTGCTTAGCACATAATCTGGATGTAGACTTGCATAACCTAAGTTTGAGGAAGCACAGCATGCAACAAGACTTGGCACCCAAGTACTAGATGCAACTAAACTTGACACCCAAGTACTTGATTGTGACGGACAGGGTCTGAGGGTTGGGTAGCCCTAGGCACACTACCATTAGAGCAGGCAGGAGGTCAGAGGTGAGGACTAGCTGCAGGGGTATAACTAAAGTGAGTTGTACAAGGTTTGGGGTTCAGGAGTTCAGGGTCAGAGTTTAGGGGTTCAGGAGGATGTGAAGTAGAAAGAGAGTGTAATTCCTAGCTAGAGTAGTCCAAATAATATCTAAGTTTTATTTATACTCATCGCACCAATCAGGGCTTATGATCGAGGGCTACCTGACAGTAGCTAAACACCAGTTGGGATTCACCAATGGGACTGGGGCCCTGCTACCCCCCCTAAAAACAGGCAACTAAATACAAGATACCAATCCTCTGGCCCCATACTGTTAACTACTCCAGTGAGCGAGCATCAACACCAAAGCTGAAGTACAAGTCCATCAACAGCCTGGTACCCACCTGCCCTATCTAGTCAAACTGTGAGAACCCCAACCAACTTAAATAAACCACTACCACCGACCGCACTGCTCCGGCCTCGTAATCTCACACCCAAAAGCTCAATCATGAACAAGAGAAATCCCTCTCCCAGAGCCCACCAGTAACCCAATCATGGGTTCAGATTGCAGGGCGAAGAAGTACTGTAGCAACCTCCTTATCAACTAGTTTCCTAGACCCCTCCCCATAATAGCCATCCTAAGCCACCCCAGAAGTTAGTGTTTATCATTATAGGTATTCGAACATATGTAGAGCTGTCTATGTCTACCTCTTCTTCATAGTCCTCCGAAGCCTTAAACTCTTGAGTAGCTGGATGGGGGCGAGAAGGGCAGACAGGCGAATGGGATTTGTGCAGGCTATCACAGTTTACACACCTGGGTATGGTATGGCTGCCGGGAGGGCCGCAAAGACGGCAGGTAGAGGTAGGGCAGGAGTGATCCCCAGTAGAGTGAGGGAGGAGGCACCAGTGGCAGGAAGCCATTGAGATGCATTTAATCCTGTGATCAAACTTGTAGCAGTTGGTCGACTAGGTGTATTTGTTAAAGTACCGATGGCCTTTCGTTCGCGAGGCATTGGAGAAGGCTCAGCGGTGCTTGGCGACGAAAGAGGGACCCTTAGGTCCAGTAATGGAAATAACACCAGTTGAGACAAGTTTGCCAACATGTGCTAGATCAGAGGTGAGCCACCTTGCCTGTTCTGTAAGAGACAAGTCAGAGTTGAATGTAGTAAGTTCCTGGACGAGAGAAGCCAGAGAAGTAGAGCTAGTGATGCCATGTACCAGAAGCTGGATGGCAGGGGTGTCGAGATGAATGGTAGAGGCACCAGGAATAAGGTGCAAGAAGAGGTCAACTTTGCTGTTGACTGTTGTGGCTTGAACCATGTCCATAGTCATGAGGGTAATATGCTCATCCCAAAATGAGACAGACTGAGTAAGGGTGGAGGCCAGAGGCTAGTTCATGCTGTTGCGTAGATGTACAGCAGTAATCGTGAGGAGAGTAGTGTCTCGGTTGATGATGAGCCGACACTCACACATGGTGAGGCCCTTTTTCTTGTTGGTAAGGGGCTTTGCCGAGGTAGTGGTGGGTTTGGCTGGCTTAGGGCCAGGCTTTGGGCATTTCTCAGAAGGCTTCCTTGCCCTCCTAGTGACAGTAGCCCAAGAAGGGGGAACTGCCAGGCCAGGAGGTTGGGTATAGGGAAGGGTAGAGGGTAGAGGAGGGACAGCGGGCTGCTCTGTAGTATCAGTAGTAGGAGGTGCCGGCAGGGCAGTGGTAGGAGTAGGCTGAGATCCAGTGGCGGTACAGAGGGCGCCTAGTTTCACAGTGAGGGTGGTGATGTGCTCCGTTAGCTGATTTGTTGTCTTCCTGTAGTCTTCGTACAATATCTTCATTATGTGAATCATGATAGAAAAGGCTTTTCTAAAGGTGTTCAGTAGTGCATGCCCTTGTGCCTCAAAAAACTCATCAAACACACTTATGAAGGCCCCATTAGGGGTATCAAAGTCATTCTTTGAGTATCATAGTAGACTTGTAGTGGTACCACTGTGTAGTCATTGGAGCGATGAGGGACCTTGAGGCTGAAAAATTGGTGATAAGCGACACTAAAAAGCCCCGTTAGGCCGCGTAGACGGGAGTAGAATGAGAGAGGATGATGACCCTATGTGAATCTTCAGGGAGGGCAGGAGGTCTAGCCTACAGCAAAGGGTCCCAATCGGGGCAAGGACAGGGTAAGGGCCGAAAGATTTGTTGTCCCATTTCAGGAAAGGCTGTTTAGTCTAGATGTTCTTTGCGTTTAGCCAAATGTAGTCTTCAATCAACAAATAATTGGCCAGGATCCTTCCTTTGTCAGCATATTCCTGCCGACAGTCCTGGCCCAAAGCCATCTCAGCTCTGAAGTGGTCATGGGTATCTTTGATGTGATCCACGAATGTCCCTGCTGCAGGTTCACCGGATGTTTCATGGGATGTATCTCAGAAGTCCAAATAGCAGTCATAACTGTGGTTGTTGAAAAAGGGGGACCAGCCAGTAGACTCCGAGATATAGTTATTGGCTGTGAACTCCGCCATAGGAAGCAAGACACACCAGTCATCCTGTTCGTAGTTGACGAAGGCACTTAGGTACTATCCTATGATGGCATTAACTCATTCAGTTTGGCCATCGGTCTGCATATGAAAGGCGGTAGACATTTTTCGTTCAATCTGGAGCTGCTCACATATGGTTCTCCAGAGGTCGGCCCTATACTGAGTGCCCCAATGTCAGTTGATTGTTTTTGGGAGAGCATGGTGTTTCCAGATGTGGCAGAGGTTGAGGTCGGCAACAATAGGGGTGTTGATAGTGGTTCGACAGGCCACAAAATGGTGCATTTTAGAAATCCAGTCTACTACTACTAGGATGGTGTCGTTCCCTTGGCTCCAGGGTAGGCCAGTGACAAACTCCATAGAAACATGTTCTCAGGGGCGGTCAGGTATCGGTAGAGGACAGAGGATACCAACAGAGGCATGTCAGGAAGTTTGACTTTGTTGACAGACATGGCAGTTGGCTACAAAGTGGCTGATATCTTTTCTCATGCCCAGCTAAACATAATATTGGGACATGAGCTCCTGAGTCTTGGCCATGCCTTGGTGTCTGACTAGAGGTCTGTCGTGGGAGTCCTGTATTAGTCGAAGATGTAGCTTGTCATATTGAGGAATATAAATCCAGTCCCGGTAGAGTAGTCTTTCTCCATCATGCTTGCACTCATTCAGAGACTGAAGGCGGGAGTGTCATTCACCATTATTGAGGACGCGAAGGACCGGTTTTGGAATTGTGTCAGTATCATAGACCTCTTTCCATAGTTCTTCAATGGGGGATGCTCCAGCACTGAGTGTAGTGTTCACCAATAACGTCAGAGACTGAGACATTAATATCACTTGCGTTGGGTGAGTCTTTGATTTCGGCACATCTCCCGGTGACTCATTTTTCATGTGGGTCAATGCATCACCCTTGTCATTCAACCTCTTGGGTTGGTACTTGATCTGGTAGTTGAACTAGGACAACAACTCAGGCCAGCGGGCTTGTCAGTTGTTAAGCAATCTCTTGATGCTGAAGTGCTTGAGGTTGAGGTGATCAGTTAAGATTGTCACCCATCTTCCAAGAAGGTAACATCGCCATTCTTTGAAGCCTCTGAGTACAGCCATGAGGTCCTTGTCGCAGATGTCATAGTTGCATTCAGCAGGGCTATGTTTGCAGCAGTAGAACACAATTGAGTGGAGGCGCCCACTGTCATCTGTTTGGGACATGACACCAGCAGAGATGAAGTCTGATGCATTGGTCTCGGTAACTACTTTCTAATGGAAGTCGAAGTGGGCTAGAACAGAGGCAGTGGTAAAGGCTTCCTTTTACTGTTCGAATGCTTTCTGGCACTCGGGAGTCCACACAAAGGGTTGGTTTTTCTTAGTTGGTGCATTAAGAAGGCACTCCAGATTTGAAGAGGTGCAGATACACCGTCGGTAGAAGTTCTCAAAGCCAAGGAAGACAGGGACTTCGCGTATACTGTTATGTACAGGCCATATAGTCACTGGTTTCACCTTGGTGTTGTCTATCCCAATGGCATGAGGGCTGAGGATAAAGCCTAGGTATTTCATATGGGTGACGTGGAACTCACGTATCTGCGGCTGGAGCTCGAGGTCAGCTTCCTGGAAGGCTTTTAATATACAACGTAGGTGTTCAACATATTCCTCTTCCATCTTGCTGTAGACCAGAATGTCATCAAGGTAAGCTTTATAAAATCTCTGAAGTCCCGGATGCAAGACCTTATTGATGATGGCTTAGAAGATGGCAGGGGCATTGGTGAGGCTGAACAGCATCATGTTGGAGTCAGAGAGTCCATAACGGGTACAGAAGGTGGTCTTCCAGCGTTCGTTCTTTTTCATGAGGACCTGGTTGTAGGCCCCTCGGATGTCGAGCTTGGAGTAGGTTGTGGCATCAGGGATGTTCATGAAGGTTTCAGTTAACAAGTGGAGGGGGCCAGGATCCTTGATAGTTCCTTCATTCTGTCCCCAGTAGTTGACACAGAGTCTTAGGGTACCATCTTTCTTTTTGACAAACAGTACTGGAGATACCACTAAGGAAGTGGAAGGGCTAGTAAAACCCTGGTCCAGGTTTTGATCAATCCATCCTTTTCGAGTGGCTAGTTCTGGTAGGGACAAGTTGTAGAGAGGGCTGAAAGGAGGAGTGAAGCTGGGTTTCAGGGGTATTTCGTGGTCCACTCATGGTTGGCTAGGCAGTAGTTGGGTTTGTTCTTTTTCCAGGAATACAGGTAGAAAGTCATGGTACTTGAGAGAGACAATTTCTTTGACTGCCTGTTGTTCTAGGCAGGTGTGATCAAGTGTACATTGGATGGCGTAGGCTTGGAAGAAATGGGGGACTTCATATTTGATTCCTTGAATGCCAATTACATCAGAGATACAGTTCTTCAGGCAGTAGTCCAATTCAAAGATGACAGTATTGGGGGCAAAGCAGATAGTGACATCCTGTTGTTTCAACCAAGGGATGGCAAGGGTAAGGGGGTAGCTACTGAGCTTAGTGATAAAGGCATGAATAGATTCCAGGTGGTTGTTTATTTTCAGGTCAACGTGAGCGATATGCGTGATTTCTGCTAAGCTTATGGGTCTTCCATCTTTGACAGAGAGATGCACGGGTTCTTTAAGTTGGTACAAGGGGAGGTGATGATGGCTAGCAAAGTCTATATCAATGAAAGCGTAACCAGTTGGCCCAGAGTCAATAAGGGCATGGGCTCAGATTACATGTTGGTTGTCTATGATTCCACAGATGACTACCAAGTAGTTATCCTCAATTCCATTTTCCATTTCCTCTAGAGATAAAGGAGAAATAACTTAACCAGGAGAAGACTTAACATGTCCTCTGTCAGTGCCAGAGTCTGCACATGGGACCACTAGTTTTCCAACTTTTCTTGGGCATGGAGGGCCTCCTCAGGCGCAGTGGTAGGATAGGTGCGCACAGAGTGGAGTACCTTGTTGGGACATGCATGAGCCATATGTCCATGTCCTCCACTGTAACGACCCTACGTTATAGAGCTAGGGTAACCTACGTCTATGCCCATACATAAGACCGAGAGGTTAGATAGTAGACGACGAGAGTATGCTGACGCATATTCGAGGATATCTGATGGTCAAGATATCTCTAAGAACAGAAGGTATTTAAGGAAATAGTGTACCTAAGTAGTCGTAGTAACGTGACAATGTCCGCTCTGGCCTAAGGATAGGACAGAAGGCTGGGTGAGTTTACCCTGTCTAAGGAAATCATGTTACCCTACTATGGAGACCGGTTTCATGTCACCATGGACATACTTACCCTACCTTTGGAACACTATTACCCTACCTTCCGTCGGAAATGTTCTCAGAGGAATTTCGGGAAATGTTAGGATTGTTTGTTACGCAATGACGATCAACGGGCACTTGGTTGCACTTTGATCGGAAGACTACGGGAGGAGCTATAGTGCTCCAAACAAGCTGTGACTTGGTAGTTTTACTCCTAACAGGTACCTGCAGCCCCAGGGTTTGCCCCGGACGTCATGGGCCAAAATGGGTCAAGTTGCCATCTTACTAGTTAAATGGAGTTCATGAAGATATGTCCATAACACTGTATACATCGCTGATGTCCGTCCGACCAGAGGCTGTTCGCAGGGAATATAAGGGGGTGAAGGTGAGAAGGTCAGGTACCTTCTCCGAAAAGAACGGAGTAAAACGGACCAAAGCTGACGGAGTTAGCGTGAGCTATCCGGAAAGGTCTCCAGAGTTGTCCCGGGTAGTACCAGAGACATCTGGGAAGGTTTTACACCAATCAAGTCTACACGTACCCCTTTGCTGTAGGCTCTTTGTGCCTTGTTTGAGGACTCTAATAGCATGATACTTATCACGGTGAGTGGTGTGTTGGGGGTAAGCGACCATGGGTAGCGCCCACAGGTCGCGCCGCCGCCACAACTCTCCGGGGGAGCGCCGTAGACCCTCTAAGTTCGTATTCAAGAAAGATAGAGCTTAGCCGGGAGACAGCTGATGTCTATGGAAGATTGCATAGGTCATAGCACATGGGAAAAGAGTCATTTAGTTAGCTTTCCTAGGCGTCTCGACAGTTAGCCACTGACGAGCCACCGATGCGCAGAGGTTTTCACTCCGGCAGGTGTATTGGTAAACACCTTGCAGAAACTGATGTGCATATAGGAGAATTCTGTTAGAGTGCGCTGACACCTTAGCCCTTCAGGGACACGGTAATGGTGCTGGGGCAATCCTTATGGAGAAAGGCATACTCATGATGGTCAGGGTAACCTGATGGGGGAGTTTTTGGTATAAGTCTGACTACTTAAAGATTATATGAGAACTCTCCTACCCTGACAGAATCAACATCCTCTCGAGAGACTTTAATTGAGATAAGCCTGAGCTTAACGATATTAAGTTTTTACCGCTTACTTTTATTCTTTACACTTTTGCAAGAGCTGTGTTCGAGAGATTCGAAGTTTGGTGCTGTCGCATCCTTAGGAGCCATCTACCTGAGGAAGCCCCCGTCACATCCACAGTAGAGGCAGAGGCCACAGTTGATCTGATCTTGCGGTTCAGCAGGGGTGAGCCTTCGAGGACCTGCAGGGAGCTCTATGGGGCCAGAGACTATACCGGTAGCTAGGGAGGCTGGAGCCTGAGTGGGGGCAGGAGGATGGGGCGCAGCAGCAGTAGATGTTCTCCATGAGGTTGAAGAAGAACCTTTCTTTTCGGCAGCTCGCGCATGGACATTGGTGTCCAGCTGCTGGAGGAGAAAGAGATAGTTATTCAGGAATTCCATGACACGCAGGACATGTACCAGGGCATCCTTCAGTTCAGTGCTGAGGCCCTGGTAGAGGGAGGTACACTTGGCAGTATTGTTCCATTCGGTGTCCACAGCCAGACACTGGAAGTCAGCAAGGTGTTCCACAAAAGGCCGTTTCTTTTACGGGAGGCTTCTCTGAGCCCATTCCGCAGTTTGTACCCTGTTGGGGTTGCCGAAGGCTTGCTCCACCTCGGCAAGAAGTACATCCATATTCTCGAAATAAATGCATTGAGATGTGACTAGATGTGAGATCTGTATGAAGGAGGGTCCGTGGAGGCGACCAGTGGCCTAGGCAAGGTGGTGTTGTTCACTAGAGAACCGATGGCTGTCAACCTGGAGTTTCATCTGTAGCTGGATGACGAAGGGGCGCAGTTTGTCAGTAGCATCATCAAGCTGTTCAGGGTCGGGGATTGTGACTTGTTTGTTGCCACTAGTGCGGGCTACAGCACCAGCAGCGGGCATGAGGGCAAGGGCAGTATCCAGGGAGGTGATGGTGGTGTTGGCCTGTGTCAGGCTGACATCGACGATAATAAGATGGGGCTCAGGGACTTGACCTTTAGTCGGTATATCATGTTATTCTTAGACCAGAAGGTTGCAGTGTTGTTGCAACTGTTAGTACTAGGGAGTCTATTCTGGTGGGGTACGAGTTGCTTGTCAAGGAGGGGCAGCAGGTGTGCTCATAAGCCAGTGAGTCAGGTTTCTGCTGAGGGCAAACTGGGCTTGGAGCTGAGCATGGGGCAGGCCTTTGATGTCCTCATCCTCTGGGGCCCTGAGAGCCTGAAGAGGACCAGTAATATTTTCAGAGAGATGAGATGTGGACATGGCTTGGTGTGAGTTAGGTCCTATGAGATGCAATCTTGTGTAATAGACAGGCTCTAAGGGTTAGGTAGTCTAAGGCACAACATGATCACAATAGGCAGGAGTTCGGAGGCAAGGACTAGGTACAGGGGTACAACTAAAGCAAGTTGATTGAGGTTCAGAGTTCAAGGGTTGAGGGTCAGGAGTCAGGGGTTCAGGAGGACGTGAAGTAGAAAGATAATGTAATTCCTAGGTACAGGTGTCTGAATTCGATCTAATTTGTTATTTATGCTCATCATGCCAAACTGGCATATGATCAAGGCCTCCCTTAGTAGAGGGTACGTGGGAGCCAAGACCAACCTACAACTAAATACAAGATACTGAAACCTCCGAACCCCTATTTTCCTGACCCATTAATGACATCAAGGAAATGCCACAATCCAACACTTCCGCCAAGCGAGCATTCACGAAAGGTAAGTACAATTCTATCAAGAGCCCAGCACCCATCCACCGCACCTGTAGACACTCTGGTATGTGCCCAACTGTGCATCACCTAGCTGAAGATAAGCAACCGACCAGTCATGAAAATCCCAACCAAAATCAAACCAAATGAAACAAAATACAACCACCGGTAGCACAGCCCCAGCCTCGCAACCCACACCCTGACATGCTATATAAACAAAGGAAATCCACCAACATCAACCCCACCCGGAACCCAAGAAAGCATTCCAGTACTGTCCCCTGGAAGGGCCATAACAGAGGGGCAGTACAAAGGCAGTTTCCCCTAAGCAATCAGTCCAGGTGGGCATGGCAGCTAGGCCCCTTGCACCGTAATAACCAACTCAAGACACCCCTAGGGCCAGCACTACAGTTGCCACTCCATCAACAAATTAGGGCACCCTACAAACCCAGGCCCCACACAAACATAAAGTAAATATAAAGGGGGTGATAACAGACCATGAAGGCCTGTGGAGGCTATCTCCCACCCATGGTGTCCTATCCCTAACCAGCCACCCACATCCCAACCCAGCAACCAAACAAATGAAACAATACTAAACCCAAAAAAACCCAACCTGACGACACCCCCAACCATCTAGCCCAGTATGAACCCCAGACGACATTTCACCTATCGTATCAAGCATAATAGTAATCAGGACAAAGTCATCGCCATCTCCCAATGGCAACCAACAACTATCCAACCACCATCCAGGCCCCAAGGTGATATGGTGTTCCTCACACTACCCATATGTCAGTCGAGGGGAGGGTCCCAGTGTTATTTCTGCTGCCCAGTCCAACATGGCTTCGAGCACACTACCTCAGGTAAATCTTCAGGTCATCTAATGTATCGCGTGCAGATCAGGTCTGTCAGACCGCATGCTCCCAGGCGCCACACCGCAATACTCATCCAGCCACCAAGCTGCAACAGGCCGAAGCCCAACCCAGACCTCAGGTCAACTATATATATCCGATGCCATAACAGGCAGCCATTGTCTGCCAGTACCGCCACAGTCGAACCATAGCCCCACATACCGGCCACAGCCCCACCAAGCCCACCGCCTGAACGACTAGCCAAGACCATAAGAACTACCCAATTACCAAGGAAACATAGGGTGCAGGTAATGTAAAAGGGCATCTGGCTCCCAAATCAGAAGGACAGCCCAGCAGACCCCCAGTAGAACATAACATGGGGTGATCCAAACCAAGACACCCACAGGCCAAGGCAGGGCTACTTCAACAGACCAAGGCCAGATACAACACAACAGCCAACAGCCCACTCATCCACCTACCGGAGTAGTGTAAGCCCCAGAAGGCAGGCATAGGATATCTAGGCCCAATGAAACTGGCCCAGAACAGCATTGGCATAACAACCAGCCTCAGAACAGTCACGACTGTAGAGAGTAAGCACCAGCGAGGCTAAGTGAGCCAAGGAATACCACGCTTGCAATGGGTGTGATTGCCAAGGCCAACTAACATGCAACACAGCTATTGCCAAGGCTCCTACACAAGAGAACCTAGCAGCCGATCGCTTACCCCTACTGCAATCCCAACCACCGAGGTCAAGAGAGAGGGTATAACCACCAAGGTTAATGGCATCCCCACCCACATCAGGTGGGAAAGTAGACCCTACACCCCATAACAGCCACCTAAATGGAAAATATCATGGGAATGGGAGGAAACAACATCATAGGATTCGGATCGGAGGATGTAGCAGACAGCCAGGTATCTCCACCCATAACAAGAGGTACGTCCAGTCCGTAAAAGTCTGATGTGGTTGGTACAACAAGTTAAAGGTGCACAGCTGTTATGAATCAACTCTGTAGGCATTAGTGTCACTCGAAACAATGCGTGAAATAACCAAAGGGTAGGTCTTAGAACTCTGACATGAAGATTGGAGCCACCCGATCCTCTCAACAGCAGGGTGATACCCCAACAGCAACCACTCCTAACCAAGTCAATGAATGCGAAATCCTGCACCTGAGCGAGTACAGGAAAGCTGAAATATTTTACCACGAGGAAGACCGATCAAGCAGAAAAGAAGGCCCCCCAGCCCATAGAGCCTCACAATAGAGACTAGCCAAAAAGAGGTGAGACAGGTACCACAACTAAACAAACACTAAATAACAACTTGACCAACATCAACTTTAACTAGCAGGACTACTAGGCGAACCCAGATAACTTCCCTACAAGTATGAGAAGAAAGGCTTCATTGTCACCATACAGGAATGAAAGAAAGGATGTCCACAGGAGATTACCAGCTTGTGTAAAGAAATATAAAATATCAGGGGGCACACCCTTTCAGATACAAAAAGAAATGCTCCTTAATCACTAATACAAAAGAGAGTTCTTGGTGTCATGCCCAGTGCCGATCCTTCTATCTCGTTCCATCAAGTTCCATCACGTGGTAACCTATCCCAATCCTGATACAAATAAAATTCTGCCTGGTAACCCATAAACCCAAGCTCAATAAATGCAACCAAAAACCCAATGCCTATTCCTCCTCCATGGGTGGTTGGCCCTAACATTGATGCAACCTCATGTGACACCTAGGCAGAGAATGTATAGGATGCAGTCAGACTTGGGATCCAAGTATCAGATATACTGGAGACATAGGACACAGAATCCCCACTACTTGTATCAGGATGCATCCCCCCATGCTCCTGATAGAAGAAAAACTTTTGCTGCTGTAGAGTATTATACTTACTTTACCTCACATTTGGTTTTTCTAACTCTGAGAAAAGCAAATATGATGCTAACCTGCTATTTGACTCACTAGCTTATTGGTTTCACCACCCAGGAGAAAATTGATTTTAAGTTTCTGCTACTAACCAAAAAGCTTTCTAGTAAAGCAATATCCTTTTCTTTTACTATAGCTCTTGTAATTATAATTAAAATGGCACTTTTTCTAGCAGATCTGAAACTTGATTTTTGTAAAATATTGTGAATTCTTTGAATTGAGCATTCATCCTTGTCTTCCACTTGTTGTAAAGTCTTCTGCATTTCAGTTTTGATATGCTTTAGCTCATACTAGTTTCCATTTAGTATAGTTGGAATTATTCCTTTACTCCTTTGCTTGCTAGCTACTTCTTCGTACTACTTTCTCTTAAAGCTTAATAAGTAGTAGTAACTTAGATATTAGGAGCTACAATCCGCTGCCACTTCTTACAATTCTATGCTTTTCTGCTACTCTGCCTTCAACTAGTAATTACTTTACTTTGTAAGAATGTAATTGTGGTAGATGGAAGGAGAAAAGGTTGAAAATAGAACTTTACATTAATGAATAAAATACAAATATTATACAGTTAGTTATAGTGTAACGATCCTACATTATAGAGCAATAGTAACCTTCATTCATACTTACATATAAGATCAAGAGGTCTGATGGTAGACTAGCGGGGCATGCAGGAAGATGTTTGTGGGATATCCAATGGTCGGAATATTACTAAGAACAGAAGATACTTAAGAAATAAGTGTACCTAAGTAGCAGAAGTAATGTCACTATGTCTGCTTACACGTAAAGGATAGGTTGGAAGATGAGGTGAGTTCAAGTTTACCCAGTTGAGGAGAGTCAGCTCACCCTGCCATAGGGAGTAGTTTCGTGTCACTATGGACATACTTATCCTGTCTTTGGGACACTATTACAATACCTTGTGTCGGAAATGTTCTCGGAGGAATTCTGGAAAATGTTAGGACTGTTTGTTACACAATAACGATCAATAGGCACTTGCTTGCACACTTATTGGAAGATTACAGGAGGAGCTAGAGTGCTTCGAACATGTAGTAACTTGACAGAATTACTCCCAACAGGCAGCTGCGGCCCTTGGGTTCACTCCTGGTGTTATCGGTCAAAATAGGGGAAGTTGCCATCTTACTAAATAAGTGGAGTCTATGAAGACATGTTCATAAAACTGTATATGTTGCTACTGTCCATCCAACAGGACGATGTTTGTCAGATATATAAGGGGGCTAAGGCGAGAAGGTCAGGTACCTTCTTTAAAAGGAATGGAGTAAAACAGGCTAAAACTGACAGAGTTAGCATGTGCTATCTGGAAGTGTCTCCAGACTAGTCCCAGCTAGTCCCTGTGACATCTGAGAAGGTTTTATACCATTCAAGCCTATACATGGCCCTTTGCCCCAGGCTCTTTAGTGGTTGTTTAAGGACTCTAATAGCATGATCATTATCATGATGAGTGGTGTGCCTGGGTATGGGACCATGAGTAGTACCCATGGCTCCCACGGCTGCTACAGCTGTCGGAGGCAGCATTGTAGACCTTCTAAGTTTGCAATCAAGATAGATAGAAGCTAGCCAGAAGACAGCTGATATCTATAGGTTCTGACACAGATCATTCATCAGCAAAAATAAAAGCTTGCGTCCTGTGCATCCTGTGCGTCAGACGCAGCAGATGCACAGGATGCAAACCGCGAGTCAGGACGTAATGGTTCTTGGCGCTAGAAATAGGGACGCAACTGAGTACTCTCAGAATTCTCTGGACGCAACCAAGTACTACCAGAATTCTCTGGATGCAACCAGATGCAGCAGCCATTCTGAGGATGCAAGCGAGTACTACTAAATTTTCAGGATGGAATGTCAGGACTGGACCTTGTGACCTAAGTCACATATTATGTATATTGTGAAAGTGTCAAAATAAAGATCATTGGTATTTATATTGGTTCTAGAATACAGAATCCAGAAAGAAAAGCTACAAGCCCCGAGGTACTGCACTATACCTCCTACATCTTAGATGATAACAACATGGGTATTGGCGCTGGGTAGATGTTCACTACACGGTTGGAAAGCCAGCATCGAGTAGAATCAGGCCGCCAAGTATGAGATGCTGCACCCAAAGGACTCCCAGGGAATCTGCCATTACAGTCAGCACTCCACCCAGGTAAACACCACTTTCATAACATGCTGTAGGTCTTCCAATATTGGCCCCGAGGGACGTCTAAGGTACCGTTGGAAAGCTGGCATCAAGTAGAACCAGGCCACCGAGTAAGGGCAGCTGTGTCCATAGGGCACCCGAGGAATCTGGCATCGAAGTTAGCACCCTGCCAGAACTCTGCCAAGGTAAAGACCACTTTCCTAACAGGCTATACCTCTACCAATATTAGTGCTGGGGAGATGTCTGGGGCACCGTTGGAAAGCTGGCGTCGAGTAGAACCAGGCCACCAAGTAAGGGCTACTGTATCCATAGGGCGCCTGAGGAGCCTGGCATCAAGGTTAGCACCCTACCAGAACTC
>LN891012.1:391712-441867 GCA_900010015.1 Tuber aestivum | reverse complement strand
ATTCTGCTGTGTAGCTTTTTCAAACCTGTTTTCAATGCCTATTTCCATGCCTACTACAATATGTTCACCTAGGTTGCCACTCAACATGGTTATATTTATATGGAGATTCTTTTTAAAAAAAGCTATTTGTAACAGGGGCTCCCACAGGTAGATGGTTTCTAAGAATGTGACCATACCAAACTTTGAATCTCTTGAACACAGCTCTTATAAAATGTAAAGAATAAAAGTAAATGGTAAAACTTAATATGGTTAAGCTCTAGCTTATTTTAATTAAAGTCTCTCGAGAGGACGTTGATTGTATTGGGGTAGGAGCGTTCTTGTATAATCTTTAAGTAGTCAGACTTATACCAAAAACTCCCTGATCAGGTTACCTTGACTAATACAAGTATGCCCTTCTCTGTAAGCGTTACCTGGTATGGTGCTTGCCATCCAAAACATGCACCAGATTTTCAAGGAGTTTCAAATTAAATAGGCTCTACAACCAGTAGCTTTGCCTGAGAAAAAAAACCTCGGGATTAAAGAGGAAGTAAAGGAAAATAGATGTAAGGAGTTTTTTCTCCTATACTACTAATTGTGAAGCCTATTTAATTTGAAAACTTCAACTTTAGGTAAGAGGAGGAGGAATGTGTTACACCAGCCACAGCCTATAAGCTTAGTAATGGGGTATTAGTAGCTTAGCAGGTAAGATTTATCTTATTAGGAGGAAGGGTATTATACAAAACACCATATAAAAGACCTAGAACCTACTTGTCACCTGCATAATGCCAATATTACTTATATTATCAACTTTAATTAAATATATATTCTCTGTATCATAATAGGTTCCAATAAATTATAATAAAAACTATGATAATTATAATTATATTATAATTTTAAATCCTTAACCTTAAATACCCAAACCTACAGGTCTTTGTATTCCAATCCACATAGCCACACGTAACAGAAATGTGTAGTCTGGTGTACATTCTGAATTGCAGGCACCATACCATTATGGTATTTCTAAAAAGCTTTAGGTGTCAGCATACTCTAGGGGGAATCTCCAATATGCACATCAGTTCCTGCAAGGTGTTTACCAATACATCTGGCACAGTGAATACCTCTGCACATCGGTGTCTTGCCAGTGGCTAACTGTCAAGACACCTAAGAAGGCTAATTGAATGACTCTCTTACCATGTGCTATGACCTATACAAGCATTTGTAGACATCAGCTGTCTTCCAATTAAGTTCTGTCTATCTTTGATTGTGAATTCAGAAGGTCTATGACACTCCTGCAGAGAGCTGTGGTAGTGGCAGGACCCGTGGGCACTACCCATGATCCCTTACCCCGAGCTAGTATTAGTTATAGGACAGGGGGGGGTTGTATTAGCAAAAAAGAAACTTTGCGTCTGATGTCTGGGTGGCACGTCCTGATGCTGAGTTTTTTTTTCTTACGTCCCCTGCATCCTGTGTGTCCTGATTCTGGTTGCAATGCCCCCTTACGTGCCTGGCGTCCATCACCAATCCCTCTCATGCTCACCCCTACTACGCCCTGGCCCCTCGGTTGAATGTCTGGATCACTGGATCACGTTCCTATGTTACTAATGCAAAACTGTCGCTCTGATTACAGTGCTCACAGCCTTGCGTCTGCCTTACCACCTGATGCTCAGCCCCAGCCTCCATCTTCAGGATTCCTGCCTGGCGTCCCCGTTTGTCACTGCAATATATGGACTACGTCCTACGGCAGCTAATCCTTCTTTTAAACTCCTACCATGAGCTTCTAGTATCACCCCCTCCTGATCCTCTGCTCCTGGCTTCTTTCTCCTGATTCCCTCATAGTGTCGCGCGACAATGCTGCAATCTGTCCAGTTCCTTCTGCCTGCTCTCACCACTTTGGCGATGATGTCAGCCTTGAAATGCAACACTCGCTATACTCCTGATTATGCTCTGCCATGTTGTCTGCTGTTGATAATCCATATGAGTGCCTCCCTGTGTTGCTGCAATGTTCATATCAGCTGATAGACAACGGAGCCTGCCTGGCATAATATCGACAACCCCTCACGGGCAAACATGTCATGGTTCCTCACAGCAGGTTTGTAGATCCTCCAGCGGACACTTGATTTCTAGCAGTTGGTCTTAATCATATTCTATTATTTCCATGTACAGCTTACTATCAATAGACTTTCATCATTCTATGCACATATTGCCTAATTGTTGTAGGAGGATTCGTGTCTAGCGTTAGAAGTTCTGAGTGTGGCATAATCAATGCATCTGTATGACATTTGTCAATATATTTCATTAAATATCCTTAAATCAATGTGACTGTTGATTAGTTATCGCCCTTCTGCCTCCGGAAGTAGATAGGCTTACCCAAGTATTATGCTTATGTCCACTATGGTAAACCTTCTCATATCGGGTCCAAGCTAAATAGTAACATGATCGTGTAATTTTGACGGATACCTAGAGTTAACTGCACTCAAAATCTGAATACAAGTAAGTCGATGTATTGTCTTCTGGTACCTATAATCTCGTAGTTTGAAGAGCGCCATGAGATTTCCCAGACGATGGCCACGGAGTATACTGTGCATTTGCTCCCTGCCTGCCTGGACCCAAACCCAATCATTCCGACTAGCTTGGTTTCGAAAAAGCCTGGATCCTGTAGATCTTGCCCATGTGGATGTCCTGAATGTGGGTTTTCTGAAAGGCAGGACCTGGGATTTCGAGTTGCCTCAGTAGTTCAATGGAAAGGAGTTGAAGTATAGCAGGAACGTTAGGGTGGCAATGCTCGGGGGGCAGCTTCTGGCGGTTATATTGGAGGAATTCGCTACTCATGTTTTTGGTAGTGATACTCAGAGCATTGCAAAATTCGACCAGACATGCAACATCACTACAGCGCCCCTTCAGTACGCGAAGAGGGGACTCAGCCCCCAGTGCAGGACCGGTACCGGCTTTGTTCAAAAGGTCGACAATGTCTGCAGGAATCTGAGCTTCTTGGCATCTGAGTGAATCTAGGTTCAAAAGCCTCATTTGGATTACATGTTGTTAGCTATAGCTGCTCAGAATCTGCTTGCAGGCATCCATTTTATTTGATCGTCAGCATCTGTCCTCAATCTGATCCTTATGTACTAGCTCTCCAAATTCAGTTCAATACATGGGAATATTTCCAAACTGATATATATGATTATGGAAGTGAGATAGCAGATGCATCTTGATGAAGTTGAAATAACATTTTGACTGAATCAAGTCCATTCATTGGTCATCCTCCTGCCTGCAATACTGCTCGCGTATTTTTCATACCTTCGACCTGGGATGTAATTCATACAACTGGGCTTGCTGATGCCGTAGCCAGTGGACCTACTCCTTAAGTTCAGCTTGTGTGTGTTTCAACATTTGAAATTCTAAGAAGATATCTTTTGTAGCATGAAACCTGAGGAGATCTTGTTCCATATATTCTATAGTGTCTGCTATATGACTTTTATATTGCGCCATCAAACTGAAATCGAGTAATGGCCCGACACAAGCAAGTGCACATTTGAGGGGTACCTGTTGCGCAGTGTCCAGCAGTCTCAATGGCACAGCTAAAACTGCTAAACGACGTCGCCCCAAATTCCTCATCGCATTCCCTTGCTACTACGTAACCTCGTAGTAAGCGTTTTTGGAAGCAAAGAACTCTATATACAGTAGCAAAGACTTCTAAGAATTATCAAATACTTGTAGTCGCCCATGTTTCTTAAGAAATCCTTGAATCTAATCTATCGTGTGCTCAAACAGTCCTAGGTAAATTGTATGAAGGAGACCGGACTGGTACAAGTCTAGGTCAGACACTTGTCGAAGCCCGTGGAAAATGCTACGCCCGATCTTGACACCTAGAGCAGCGAGGGTGAGGTGGGTCATGTCTGCATCGGATATCTCTGACTTGTCAGGAAGTTGCTGCTCGAGTTCCTCGTATGTTCTATAATCTCAGGCCTGATAGGGTGTGTTTGCGTTGGCAGGTAGCTGGTGTGGACAAACCTGACATTTAGGACAGGGGTTGGACTTTATTGCAAGAAGGACAACGTTTACCACATGGTCCGCAATCCACACAGCCAATATCGGGAATGTAATGACCCTACATTATAGAGCTATGGCAACCTAATCTACGCTGATACGTAAGACCAAGAGGTCATATGGTAGAGTAGGTGGGCATGCTGGTGCATGTCCGAGGGATATCTGATGGTTTGAGTCTCCCAAGGAACAGAAGCTACTTAAGGAATAGGTGCACCTAAGTAGCCGAAATAATGTGACTATATCCACTCCGGTCTAAGGGTGGATCGGAAGGCCGGATGAGTACCCAGTCTAGGCAAGATACATTACCCTACCATGGAGACCAGTTTCGTGTCACCATAGACATACTTACCGTATCTTTGGGACACTATTACCCTACCATCCGTCAGAAATGGTCAGGAAGAGATTTCGTAAAACATTACGATTGTTTGTTACGTAATGATGATCGACAGGCACTTGCTTGCATATTGATCGGATGACTATGGGAGGAGCTAGAGTTCTCTGAACATGCTGTAACTTACCAGAATCATTCATGAGGTCATGGGCCACAATGGTTGAAGTTGCCATCATACTAGTTAAATGGAGTCTGTGAAGACTTGTCCATAACGCTGTATATGTCGCTGCCATCCCTCTGACAGGAAGCTGTTCGCAGGATATATGAGGGGGCCACGGGGAGAAGGTCAGGTACCTTCTCTAAAAGGAACGGAGTAAAACACACTAAAACTGAGTGAGATAGCATGAGCTATCCGGAAGGGTTCTCAGAGTAGTCCTGGGTAGTACGGGAGACATCTGGGAAGGTTTTACGCCAATGAAGCCTACATCTGGTCCTGCTATAGGGTCCTTGTAGGTTGTTTGATGACTCCAATAGCATGATACTTATCATGGCAAGTGGTGTGTCGGGGGTAAGGGACCATGGGTAGCACCCACCGGTCCCACCTCCGCCACAGCTCTCCAGGGGAGCGTCGTACACTTTCTAAGTTTGCAATCAACATAGATAGAACTTAACCACAAGACAGCTGATGTCTACAAGTGCTTGTATAGGTCATAGCACATGGGAGGAGAGTCATTTAATTAGTTTTTCCTAGGTGTCTCAACAGTGAGCCCCTGACGAGACTCCGGTGCGCAGAAGTTTTCTCTCCGGCAAGTGTATTGGTAAATACCTTGCAGGAACTGATGTGCATAGAGGAGAATTCTACTAGAGTGTGATGACACCCAAGGCCCTTCAGGGATCCGGTAATAGTGCCGGGCAACCCTTACAGAGAAGGGCATACTCATGTTAGTCAGGGTAATCTGATAGGGGAGTTTTGGTAAAAGTCTGACTACTTAAAGATTATACAAGAACTCTCCTACCCCGATACAATCAACATCCTCTTGAGAGACTTTAATTGAGATAAGCCAGAGCTTAATGATATTAAGTTTTACTGTTTACTTTTATTCTTTACACTTTGCAAGACCTGTGTTTCAGACATTTGAAGTTTGGTGCGGTTGCATCCTTAGGAACCATCAACCTGAGGGAGCCGCTATTACAGGGAAGCACCTCCAGACTTTCTCATCCGTGCCATCAATTCGGACGCCATCGCACACAGCATCTTGCAATGGCTTAAATAAGAGTTTGAATACGTGTTTATGGGTGTTGGCATTGATTTCTCTCTGGGATCTGTTCTCTGAAGCCTAGTGGGGCAACTTAGAAGCAACTGTTAGGAGCAAATAAAGGAGGATAGCTATCGATCCGGGCCTGTTATCCCTAGTTGATGCAAGATTTCCTATTGTAACTTATACTACCCAGGCCTTCTTATCATCTGAGAAGTTGGTGAGATAGGTCTGATCGGACATCCCAATAATTGGAACAACCACGGCACCTTGTCGAAGGGTTTCTTGTCATAGGTTAGCCAGATCTTTAGTCAAAAGGTAATAAGAAATTGGTTTAGTACTTGAACTTCCCACCATGTCACAAACTGTGACTAAGCAAGGCAGATTTTACATATCTCGGATTTCCAAGCTATAGGTATGTGGGGATTTCACATGACGCACACTAGTGCACCATAGGTTATTATGTTTACCTGCTGGTGACTCACAGTTGTGAGTCACACGATGTTATGATTTTCGCACATGACTCAAGTTATGAGTTATGGGTTTCACTCAGGTGATGCGAGTTGCGCACCTGAAATAGTTATTAAGGTTTGGATTAGGTTTAGGCATGTTGCGCAGCGACTCATAAGAGTCGGCTGATGGATTTCGTGTGACTCATAGTTATGAGTCACAAGTGTCGCGTGACACATAAGTATGAGTCACACCAGGTGAAGAGCTACTATATAAAGGGTCACTAGGACCCCTAGTATTAGCTCTTCACACGTTCTTCTTGTTTATTTCCTACCTTTAAGTTATTATCAATAAAACCTACCTTTACGCTCTTTAAGATTTATCTTAAGAAACCCGAGAAGTGTCTTTCCTCTCAGAAGAAAAGATTGAGTCCTAAGCGAGGACTAAGAAGAAGAATAAGGAGATAGGTGCGAGTACGATAGTAGTCAAAGGACTCGACTATCGGGATCGCGTAGGCATAGGGCTAAGAGCTATCGCCTTGCAGAGAAGTATCGTTACCTGTCGCTCGGTCCTACTCGGTAGGATTCTTAACATTAGAACGTGTCTATAACGCAACACTTAACGACTACACAACGGATCCATTCAACAGAGATCACAAGGGAGACATAGACGTCCAAGACGACAGTCTAGGATTAGGAGGATTGGAAGAAGCATTAAGCGAAGCAAGTCGACACTCAGCAAGATCGACAAGTCCGGTTACACCTGAACAAACGACCCCTCTGAACGAAGAAGACCCACCCGAGACACCAAGACCTGAGAGAATGTCAGGACCAGCACCACCCCCAGGTCCGCCTCCGGCAGGACCAGCACCTCCTCAGATGATTCCACGGGATGAAGTGGAACAAATGATACGAGAAGCTATAAGAGGAGCCGGACAACAACCCAAAGTCAATACCCCACCACCATACGATGGAGAAAGAAGCAAGCTACGAGGATTCATGGTCCAACTCTTGACCTACTTCGATGCGGTCGGATGGACTATGGGAAATGACCAAGACAAAATACGATACACCCTTACACTACTGCAAGGACAAGCACTAAAATGGATAACCCCCATCGTGGTTAGCAACGCTGCACCCTGGACGGACTGGGCCAGCTTCAAAAACATATTCGAAGCCCAATTCACAGACCTAGAATTGAGCCAATCAGCAAGGAATAAATTGGAAGATATTCACCAAGGGGCAAAAACTGTCACCGATTACTGGTACGAGTTTCGACTACTCCAGTACGATGCGGCTTGCGACGAGGCCTCAGCTATGAGGTGGTTCATGAAAGGCTTAAAAAAGACCTATCAAGACGCATGGAGATTTAGCGAAGAAAGGTTTACTACAACTGAAGCAATGGCCCACTGGGCAATCCGCAAGGAAATCCAGTTCGGACAACTAGACTGGATTCAGAAGAGCCAGTACAATATGAATACAAGAAACCAAGGCACACCCAGGAACCAGAATGGAACCTATCGAACTACCACCCAAGGAGGAGATGCCATGGACCTGGATGCAACTAGAAGGAAACCCTCACTCAACCTTTCAAGAGACGAGTACCTTCGACGACGAAACAACAATCTATGCCTAAGATGTGGCATAGGAGGACATATGATCAAGGATTGCAGACGATCCGCCAATCCCATTCCAAATCAAGAAAGAAAGCAGCAGAACATGAGGACCAACCCTAGGTTTCAACCATGCAGTAACCTAAGGGAAATCGAAATCGAAGAAGAATACGAAACGGTGGCAAAAGACGAAGGTCCCCAGCAATAGATGGTCTGAGGGACCCTCCGAAAAACAAACCCATCGCAATGGCCAACTACTACACTCTTTTAAGCGCAAATACGGGAGACAACGACAATGATCATATCATGATCAAAACAAAAATTTTTAACGACAAAAAACAAGAAACCACGATACACGCAATGCTCGACTCCGGAGCCACAGAGGACTTCATCGATGAAGAAGTCTGCAAGAGACATCAGCTAAGAACCAAGAAAGCAAAAAGGGAAAGACAGATTTACCTCGCCGATGGAAAACCTAGCGCCATGGGACCTATAACCCATACAGCGCAAGTCCCTATGGAAATTGGAAACCATAGGGAAGTGGCTACTTTCCAAGTGGCAAATCTACAACACCATGAGATAATTCTCGGAATGCCATGGTTAAGACAACATAATCCAAGCCTAAATTGGGAAGAAGGAAAGGTTATGTTTACCAGCGAACGATGTACGACATGGTGTCTCAACAGTTCGCCAGTAATATATGCCACTCCTGAAGAAGAAGCAAATCAAAAGAACCTAGATGCAAAATTCAGTCAAGTTCAAACAAAGGATCAAAGGATCAAAGTTCAAAGATTAAGCCATGAGGCTAAGATACCCACAAGAGGATCAGAGAAGGCAGCGGGACACGACCTGTAGGCCAATGAGGAAGTCACGATACCAGCCAGAGGGCAGGTAATCATTCCCACAGGAATAGCCATAGAGCTACCTCAAGGCACCTATGGGCGCATATCACCACGCAGCGGTCTCGCAGTCAGATATCGACTCACTACCAACGCAGGAGTAATAGACGCCGACTACACAGGTGAATTGAAAGCTGTTATGGTCAACCAAGGGAACCAGGACCATAAGGTGAAAAAAGGAGACAAGATTGCCCAGCTAATCATCGAAAAGATCAATGAACAAGAATTCCAAGAGGTGACGAGCCTAAGGGAAACCACCAGAGGAACCCAAGGGTTCGGAAGCACGGACAACCAAGGTCCAACCAAAAAGAATCCACCAAGTTAGCACCTCACAGACCCGAGGTGGACCTAGCAATCGATTTGGAAGGAAGCACCGAGGGATTACCCAAGAAAAGGATATATCCACTAGGAGAAATGGAACTCAAAGAACTAAGAAAATATATTCAGCAAAACCTGGAACGAGGATGGATCAAACAATCTTATGCCAACGGAGGATCACCCATCCTGTTCATTAAGAAAAAGGATGGGAAGTTAAGACTATGCATCGACTACCGAGCCCTCAACGGCATAACGAAGAAGGATCGATACCCCCTACCTCTAATCGGCGAAGCACTGGATCGACTAGCATCAGCAAAATTCTTCACCAAATTAGACATACAGGACACCTACCACAATGTCAGGATAAGAAAAGGAGACAAATGGAAAACAACTTTCACCACGAAATATGGAAATTACCAATACCTCGTTATGCCCTTTGGGCTAACCAACGCACCAGCATCTTTCCAAAGATGGATCAATAACGTGCTCCACAAGTACCTGGATATATGCTGTATAGTCTACCTGGATGATATACTCATATACTCCAAAGATATGGAACAACACAAAAAGGATGTCAGCAACATTATGGCAGACATCAAAGCATCAGGAATGAGATGTAACCCCAGCAAATGCGAATTCCACAAAAAGGAGACGGAATACCTGGGATTCATCATCAACGGAGAAGGAGTACAAATGGACCCAGTTAAGACCAAAGCGATATGGGAATGGGAATACCCAAAAAATAAAACGGATATCCAATGTTTTATGGGATTCTGCAATTTCTACCGAAGGTTTATAGAAGGATTTAGCAGAACTGCTAAACCACTATACAACTTGACCAAGAAAGACGTCAAATGGGATTGGGGACCTAAGGAAAAGGAGGCCTTTGACGAATTAAGAACCAAGATCACCCAAGGACCAATTTTGGTGCATTTCAATCCGGAAAGAGAAACCATGATCGAAACGGACGCATCCAAATATGTATGCTCAGGCATACGATCTCAAAAATGCGAAGATGGCAAATGGAGGCCAGTGGCATTCCGATCCAAGACAATGACCCCAGCAGAATGCAACTATGATTTTCACAATAAGGAACTATTGGCAATAGTTCAGGCCCTGAAGGAGTGGAGAAGATATGCTCAAAACAACAATGCATCAGTTAAAATTCTAACGGACCACAAGAACTTAGTACCCTTCATGACCACGAAGGAACTAAATGGACGACAAATAAGATGGATGGAAAAACACAGTACTTACAACTTTAAAATCGAATACCATCCAGGCAAAGAAGGAGGAAAACCAGATGCATTAACTCGAAGGTCAAACGACAAACCAAATACCGCAGAGGATGATAGAATCAAACAAAGGCAATAAATACTTTTACCAAAGGAAAAATACTTCCAATTGGAAGAAGAAGACAGTCGATACGAATCACTGAACGAAATCAACACAAGAACAACATTGGAAGAAGATATCAGGAAGGAAAGCCAGCAAGATGAGGAATGTCAAAAGATACGAAAGGAACTAGAGGCCGGCACAAAGGAAGTCAAAGGCATAGCCCTAGGATTATGTGAATGGAAGGATGAATACTTGTGGTACGATGGGAAAATCTGGATACCGGATAAAGAAGAACTACGCACAGAGATCATACGACACCATCACGACCCACCATACGCAGGACACGGAGGAACAGCCAAAACTACCGAATTTATCAACCGACGATACTATTGGCTCAAAATAAGAGAAGAGATCAAGCAATACGTCAAAAACTGCGACACATGTCAACGAACTAAAGTGGTCCGACATGCACCTTATGGATTACTCAAATCGAATGAAGCGCCAGGAAAACCATGGAAATCGATAGCACTTGACTTCATTACGGATTTACCAAAGTCAAACGATCAAAACGCCATTTTAGTAGTGGGTGATCGTCTGACCAAAATGAGTCACTTCATACCTTGCAGAACGGATATGACGGCAATACAATTTGCGCAAATATTTCTAAAAGAAGTATATCGACTACACGGATTGCTAAAAGACATCATTAGTGATAGAGGATCACTATTTAGGTCAGAAACATGGAAAGAAATAACAGAAAAACTTGGAATCGAACGACGCATGAGCACTGCATTCCAGCCGCAGACAGACGGACAGACGGAACGGATCAATGGCATATTAGAACAATACCTACGGGCCTACGTCAATTACCAGCAAGATGATTGGTGTAACTGGCTACCGACGGCCAAATTCGCCTACAACAATGGAAAACAAGAAACTATCAAGACAACCCCCTTCTTTGCAAATTAGGGACTGCATCCAGAACACGAAACCATAGGTCATATACTTCAAGGAAAGATAACGGACAAAAAAGATATGAGTCAACTACATGATATATTACGAACGGAAATGGTCACGGCGCAATTACGACAAAAAGAAGAATACGATCGTAACCGAAAACCCGATCCAAACCTGAAGTCTGGAGACACGGTGTGGTTACTACCAAGGAACATCAAGACCACGCAACCAACAAAAAAAATTGGATTACAAGAAAATAGGACCATTCAAAATCTTGGCGAAGATAGGAAGCCGCGCTTATAAGCTCGACCTTCCACCCACGATGCAGATACATAACACCTTCCACATCAGCCTCCTCGAACCCTACCAAGACAATCCTCTACGGTTTCAGAAAAAACCAGCACCACCGCCTATTGAAATAGACGGTGAATCAGAATACGAACTCGAAGAAATCATCGACTCTCGATTCCACTACGGTCGGTTACAATACAGAGCCAAGTGTACTGGATACTCCCCCGAACACGATAAGACTTGGTACCCAGCCGCAAACTTCGAACACGCACAAAATGCAGTCCACCAGTTCCACGAACGATACCCACGCAAGCCACCAGCCGACAGTCGAGGACATACCCGAATCAGGGCATGTCGCGCCGACATTGCACCGCACAGACTCCTATCAGTGGCAAATATTACCGATACCATCAACCCTACAAAACATTCCGGGACGCGACGCGTTCAAACACATTACACCAACGAGCCCGTGGTATCGAACTCCAACACCAGTCAAAGAAGAACCTACAGACGAAGACTGCGTAAATCTGGTGGATTTACCCCTATCGAAAACCACGACACACGAAAGACAACACGCGAACCTATCATGGACAGGATGCTACAACGACGAGTGCCATGTGCACAGAAGCGAGAAGGAGGGCTCGGGATATTGGCCTCGGGAAGCGAACTGATGGCCACCCAAGACTTCACCCCTAGGATCACCCACGAGATCCCCAACACCAGAACCAGTGGCTCTGGTACAATACATCAAACCGACTCCGAGGACGGAGTCGAAGAGGAGGGGGGCAAAAAAACGAAAGGGGGCAAAGCCCAGGAGGACGAGGCACGTCTCCTGGGAAGAAGAGATGGAAAAACCAGAGACGACGGTAATGAAATTGTTGGCAGAAGCGGAGGAGACGAAGAAATTGTTGGAATGGCAAGCGGAAAAAATAGGACAACTCCAGAGCGAGTTAAGGGAGGAAACGAGGATAAGGAAGGAACTCCAAAACGACTGGAGGAAGGAAGAGAAGGAGGCGGAAAGGACCCTGACGAGAGTACGGAAAGTCAGCACTTGGCTGAACAAGGAAGCCAAGTGGGGACTACCAGCAAGGGCATGGGGAGGATTGGAGGATAGACTGTTGTAAGCCCGATGGAACTCGGGCTGAGGGAGAGGGGAGCTAATGTCACAAACTGTGACTAAGCAAGGCAGATTTTACATAGCTCGGATTTCCAAGCTATAGGTATGTGGGGATTTCACATGACGCACACTAGTGCGCCATAGGTTATTATGTTTACCTGCTGGTGACTCACAGTTGTGAGTCACACGATGTTATGATTTTCGCACATGACTCAAGTTATGAGTTATGGGTTTCACTCAGGTGACGCGAGTTACGCACCTGAAATAGTTATTACGGAGGTACAGCCCCTAAGTTTTGTATATTCGGCTAGCAGGGGGTGTTGGGCAAGCAGGGGGTAGAGTTGACAAATGGGGTATAGTAGATAGAAATCGGTCTTGGAGTACAATGAGGTCTTGAAGATACCTCCCCCGGAGCCTGTAAATTATTTTATCTTTCAAAACTTAGTATAATACATGTTTAATATTGTGTAAAAAGCCCATTTGCATCGATAACTGCCTGGCATCTTGCAGGCATACTTCCTATCAGTTCCCTAAATTCATGATGCCCAACTCTGTCCCAAGCTTGCTTAACTGCCTCTCGAAGCCTGTCGTAGGTCATGGTCTCCGGAAAATTATCTTGAAGATAATTTTTCATGATGTGCCATATCCTTTCGATCGGGTTTAAATCTGGAGAAAATGGAGGCCAGTAAATGACCTCAATTCCTCTTTCTCGTAGGTCAGTTGCTGTATCTGCTGCTGAATGACGGGGTGCTCCATCTTGCATAAGCTTTAACTGAATCCCATCGCGTCGACATAATTCCATGTACCCATGAATTACAGGAACAGTATGCGCACGATAGCTTCCAGAATTTATCGTCCCCCAGTCCTTCTCCCAAATGATTCCTGGACCTTGTGTATCCCCATAGAAGCAGCCCCAAAACATCCACCCCTTCTTTCTGAGATGCTTTTCTACAATACATGTTGGGTCCCATTCCTCCCCAGCCCGTCTTGTCACCCAAGTTCTGGTATGTCTTCCACCTGTTATCCAGGTTTCATCCGTCCATAGAATCTCATACCACTGCTCCATCGTCCAAGTTACATGCTCTAAAGCCCACTGTAACCTTATCCCACGATTTCGTTCCGTAATAGGAGGCTTTCTCATCGCTAGTCGTCGATGGAATCCTTCCTTGATCAATGCTGCTCGGATAGCCTTCTTACTCACACCAAACTCGAGCTCGGTAGCAAGTTGATGAAAGGACAGACGACGGTTCCGAGAAGACATGCAAACATACTCAATAAGCTCTTCTATTTGAGCTTGAGTGAGGATGGGAGGACGACCGGGTCTTTTTGAGGGCATAGCAGGAGAAGTGCACGCATACTGAATTTGGTGCCAGGAATATCCGGTTTTTTCTTGGATTTGTGCGTATTTCCAACCAATAGAACGCAGAAGCTGGCAATCTCGTCTTTGATCGCGGGTAAGATGAGAGGATTTCAAGTTCTGGATATTTGTACTTGACATTTTTGTGGATTTGGATGGACGGAAAAAATTTTCACAAAGTCTTCACCTTTATCTAAGTATCCTCAACGCCACAATATCCACTTTGGGATATCTATCCCTGCTAACTCAATATCCCCTGCTAGTGTAATATACAAAACTTAGGGGCTGTACCTCCGTAAGGTTTGGATTAGGTTTAGGCATGTTGCGCAGCGACTCATAAGAGTCGGCTGATGGATTTCGTGTGACTCATAGTTATGAGTCACAAGTGTCGCGTGACACATAAGTGTGAGTCACACCAGGTGAAGAGCTACTATATAAAGGGTCACTAGGACCCCTAGTATTAGCTCTTCACACGTTCTTCTTGTTTATTTCCTACCTTTAAGTTATTATCAATAAAACCTACCTTTACGCTCTTTAAGATTTATCTTAAGAAACCCGAGAAGTGTCTTTCCTCTCAGAAGAAAAGATTGAGTCCTAAGCGAGGACTAAGAAGAAGGATGAGGAGATAGGCGCGAGTACGATAGTAGTCAAAGGACTCGACTATCGGGATCGCGTAGGCATAGGCCTAAGAGCTATCGCCTTACAGAGAAGTATCGTTACCTGTCGCTCGGTCCTACTCGGTAGGATTCTTAACACACCACCAGTCCGCAGTATGCATTTCAGCATATACTCTGTGTCCATTGTAATGGTATTCACGTTGCGGTGCATAAATAAGATCCTCTTTATAGATCATCTGACAAACAAGATATCAGACATAGTTTCGAAGGTTACAGTGGAAGAAAGCTAACAGTCTTATGCCATTATCCACTTCCCCTCTGTACTATCGCAGATACGGCCTATATGGATCCAGTATATGGAGGTGGTTCTCCAGTATATGCCTTGAACAGTGGCCGATTGATGCCAAATTACCAGGGCCACTTGAAAAGAGCTCATTGATACCTGACTTGGGGACTTCGCTGTGAATCAACCAAGACGCAAGTTTGAAATTGTGCGCACACGCGAATGGAGCTCATGGGTCCTCCACTAGATTGTGGTTGTCTCGTTCAAATCCCTTTACCTCTCTAATTGATTCCCTAACACCAGGAAAAATAACCAGTTCGCCGAGCACTGGGAACGCCTCGAACACACTGGGTGATTCCATACAGGCCTCCTCTGTAACCTCCAGATTCAACGAGTTAGATAAGTAATTCATAGGATCACCCTCCAACTCATAGTCGGAATCTGTCTGATCCAGCTCATGGAAAACGTCATGCCAACATAATGGGTCAGATTCAGTGTGGCGAACAGGACCGTCCAAGGTGGTTGGCCATTTAGTTGATGCAAGAAGAATGGGTAGATTGGGAGGGGCGCTGGGCAGGTGTTTCTGGTAAGGGCCTCCCTGGGTCTATTTGCGGCGATAATAAGAATATTTGATAGGAATTATGGGAGTGAGGGTGGTTGAACTTTTGAAGAGCAATGTAATTATTCAGACATGAGCAGAATGCTCAAGTTTTGTTCGGTGGTTCGGGGGAGCTAGGTCGTAGTGTTGTTCAAAGGGAGCTATAGTCGAAGTAGTTTCCCACATGCCCTGCATATCTCACGAGCATATGGGTTCAGGTTTGCTTTTATGTATCCAGTTTCTTCAGTACTAATAATTTGTGTCCAATTTCAGAGATTCATTGGACATACTAAGTATATAATCTTGAAAGAGAGGCTGGCTCTGACGTTGGCATCATGCGAAGTTTCTATTGATGTATTGATTATATCGAAAATTGTTCCTAATGACACGAATGTCAGGAACCCCGATGTATAAATGGAGGATCAAGAATGCAGGAGTGTCATACCAGAAAGACTTTCCACAAGATACAGTATCCATAAAGCCCATCATATCCATACCGTAAAAAGTTCAGACGAAGACAAAATGGCTCAAAACAATAACGTACAATACGTCTATATGACAAATGGGGCCAAGGGAAAGACAGCTGCAGCTGGACCGATGCAGGCTGACCAGGTTCCTGCTGTAGTTCTCGCTGGCGCAATTTCAGCTCAGTGCCCTGAGAATTGCAAAATCTCGGAATATCAGGCATCACTTAACTTCATGCCTGATACGAATGGCAGAATGCAGTACGGCATGTGGCGGAAAACCGTCAAAGCTCAGATGTTAGCCAGGCACTTCACCCATATTCTCACTTTCCTGAATCCTGATTTTCGTAACATCTTCAAGGGCATGACAAGGCTGTGCCCAGCCGGTGATTGCCTTGTAACCGGACAGGCGAATAATAACATACCTAGGATTTAGGAGATTGGTAAGGCTATTATTCACCTTATTTGGGACTCAGGAAAGAAGTTCACAACTACTCTTCTGGGCAATGGTGGGGTCTGGAGCCTCCAGCTGGTACAGTAATTGTTCCAGGGCACATCATTATTGATACAATCTTACTGCCTCCCGGGGCCCCTACATATTGGGATCCTGCATTGCGTGTACCCAACACGGATCTAGCTCCCCAGGGGGGGGTCGGAGGGTGAATCCACCTCAGGTTTTGGTGCCCAAAGGATGCCCAGATAAAGACAATGACCAGAATCCAAGCCAGGCTAGTGATGATGGCCAGGCTACCGAGCGCGGTAGCGACAATAGCGAGAATCAGGGTCCGGCGGACAATGATCATGACCCCCATAGCAGAGATGTGCGTGCTAGAGTGGGTCAGAATCTTGGTCCTGCAGCCGTGGCTGGTCTGAACAAGGGCCCAGCCGCCAACCATAGTGTAAGGGACAGGGTCTGAGGGTCGGGTAGCCCAAGGCACACTACAATCAGGACAGGCAGGATTCTGGAGGCAAGGTCTAGGTGCGGGGGTACAACCAAAGCCAGTTGTATGAGGTTCGGGGTTCAGGAGTTCAGGGTCAGAGCTCAGGGGTTCAAGAGGACGCCAGATGATAGAGAGTGTAATTTCTAGGTACAGGTGTCTGAATTCAATCCAAGTTCTTATTTCTACTCGCCACCCCACAATCGGGCATATAATGAGCGCCCCCCCGACAAGAGGTTAACGCCGGTCAGGATCCACTGCTGGGACTGGGGCCCTGCTACCCCCGCTAAAAACAGGCAACTACATACAGGATACCGATCCTCAGTTCCCATACCGTTAACCACTCCAGTGACCGAGCACCAACACCAAAGCTAAAGTACAAGTCCATCAACAGTTCACCACCTCTCCGTGGCACCTAGCCAGGCCATGGAAATCCCAGCACAATCAATAAATCACTACCACTGGCAACATTGCCCCAGCCTCACACCTAAACTCCTCATAATATCATAATACAGTAAATCCAGCACTATCAACCCCACCCGGCACGCAAGAAAACATTCCCATACTGTCCCTTGAAAGGGCCATGACAGAGGGGCGGTACGAAGCCAGTTTCCCGTAAGCAATCAGTTGAGGCAAGCCTACCACCCATATCCCTTGCACTATAATAGCCAACTCAAGACACCCCTAGGGCATTATCGTTATAGGTATCCCACCCTATATCGAACCAACCATAGCCACCTCTTCTTCATGTTCCTCCGAGGCCTTAGAATCATGAGTATCTGGACTGGGGCGAGAAGGGCAGACTGGCGAGTGGGATTCGTGTGGGCCATTGCAGTTCACATACCTGAGTGTGGCATGGCTGCAAGGACGGCCCGGAAGACGGCAGGTAGCAGTAGGGCAGGAGTGATCCCCAGCAGAGTGAGGGAGGAGGCACCGGTGGCAGGAAGGAGGCAGGATGCATTTGATGCTATGGTGGCCAAACATGTGACAGTTAGCACACTGGGTGTATTTGTTGAAGGGCAAGCGGCGTTCGGTACAGTAGGTGTTGGAAAAGGCAGAGAGGCGTTTGCCTACAAGAGAAGGAGCCTTGGGTCCAGTGATGGAAATAACAACGGTTGAGGCAAGTTTGCCAATACGTGCTATATCTGAGGTAAGCCACCTAGGCTGTTCGGTAAAAGATAAGTCTGAGTTAAAGGTGGTAAGTTCTTGAGCAAGCGATGCCAGAGGGGTGGAGGTAGCGATGCCATGTACCAGAAGCTGGGTGGCAGGGGTGTCGAGGTGGACAGTAGAGGTACCAGGAAGGAGGTGCGAAAAGGTGCCAACTTTACTGTTGCCAGTGGTTGCACTAACCGTGTCCATGGTAGTGAGGGTAACATGTCCATCCAAAAAGGAGATAGACTGAATGAGAGCGGAGGCCAAGGCCTGGTTGATGCTGTCGCGTAGCGGTACAGCAATAGTGTTGAGGGGGGTAGCGTCTCATTTGATGATGAGCCAACGGTCGCGCATAGTGTAACAGGGGCTCCCTCAGGTAGATGGTTCCTAAGGATGCGACCGCATCAAACTTCGAATCTCTCGAACACAGCTCTTACAAAAGTGTAAAGAATAAAAGTAAACGGTAAAACTTAATATCGTTAAGCTCAGGCTTATCTCAATTAAAGTCTCTCGAGAGGATGTTGATTGTGTCGGGGTAGGAGAGTTCTCGTATAATCTTTAAGTAGTCAGACTTATACCAAAAACTCCCCCATCAGGTTACCCCGACCAACGTGAGTAGGCCCTTCTCCATAAGGGTTGCCCCAGCACCATTACCGTGTCCCCGAACGGCTATAGGTGTCAGCGCACTCTAGCAGAAATCTCCCATATGCACATCAGTTCCTGCGAGGTGTTTACCAATACACCTGCCGGAGTGAAAACCTCTGCACATCGGTGTCTCGTCAGTGCCTAACTGTCGAGACCCTTGGGAAAGCTAACTAAATGACTCTCTTCCCATAAGCTATGACCTATGCAAGCACTTGTAGATATCAACTGTCTTCCGGCTAAGTTCTATCTTTCTAAATTGCGAACATAGGGGGTCTACGACGCTCCCTCGGAGAGCTGTGTCGGCAGTGGGACCCATAGGCCCTACCCATGGTCCCTTACCCCCGGCACACCACTCACCGTGATAAGTGTCATGCTATTAGAGTCTTCAAACAACCCACAAAGAGCCTATGGCAAAGGGGCACGTGTAGGCATGATTGGCGTAAAACCTTCCCAGATGTCTCCAGCACTACCCGGGACTACTCTGGGGACCCTTCCGGATAGCTCACGCTAACTCCATCAGTTTTGGTCCGCTTTCCTCCGTTCCTTTTGGAGAAGGTACCTGACCTTCTCACCTTGGCCCCCTTATATATCCTGCGAACAGCTTCCGGTCGGACGGACGGCGACGATGCATACAGTGTTATGGACATGTCTTCATAGATTCCATTTAACTAGCATAACGGTAACTCCACCCATTTTGGACCATGACGCCCGGGGCGAACCCTGGGGCCGCAGGTCCCTGTTAGGAATAATTCTACCAAGTTACAGCTTGTTCGGAGCACTATAGCTCCTCCCGTAGTCTTCCGATCAAAGTGCAATCAAGTGCCCGTCGATCGTCATTGCGTAACAAACAATCCTAACATTTCCCGAAATTCCTCCGAGAACATTTCCGACAGAAGGTAGAGTAATAGTGTCCCAAAGGTAGGGTAAGTATGTCCATGGTGACACGAAACCAGTCTCCATGATAGGGTAACGTGACCTCCTTAGGCAGGGTAAACTCACCCGGCCTTCTGACCTATCCATAGGCTAGAGCGGACCTTGTCACGTTATAACTACTACTTAGGTACACCTATTCCTTAAGTACCTTCTGTTCTTTAGAGATTTCCGGACCATCAGATATCTCTTGGATATACGTCTGTATATCCGCCTTGTCTAACATCAGACCTCTTAGTCCTTTGTATGGGCGTAGACATAGGTTACCATAGCTCTATTACTTAGGGTCGTTACATCACTCCACTCTTCTCTAAGGACCGACCCGGTCCGCTAACGTCGTCTTTTATTTCCCCAGTTCGGTTCCCCCTCAACCCTGTGGTCTCTGGGTTTGCTGGGATACCGAGGGTGAAATTCCTTCATGGCCTGTAAGCCAGTGTCTTCTAGCATCTCATATGGCTCCCAAGAGTTTTCCTCTATGCCATAGCCTTCCCATGAAACTAGGTACTGAACGAAACGATTTGGAAATTTCGCTTTCATATTACCGTACCATCGACTGTCTATGACTGCCTCGATAACATAACTGGGCTCATTGTCTACTATCTCGGGGACTGGGACTTCTTTAGTCCTTCTACCACTTGGGTCCTCTCGATAGGGTTCTAAGAGTCTGACATTGAATACTGGAAAGATTGACCAACGGGCAGGCAATTGGAGATTATAAGCTCGGTTACCTACCTTTCGCTTGACCACAAAGGGTCCAAACATTCGGTGGTCGAGCTTCTCCATAGGTCGCTTAGTACAGATGTTCTTTCGATTTAGCATCACGTGATCAGCCTTTTTTGCCCTGCCATTTGTGACATCCTCCATCGTAACATATTCAGGTGATGGCAACCGTTTCTGGTCATGGCATTTCCTTTGCCTCTCTTGAGCTCACTTAAGTGTATCTCGGACTTCTTGCCAGACACCTTCCCAATTCCTTACCAATAGCTCGCTACTGGGGTGACCACCTTGTTGCTCTGAAACGGTACCCGACCAGTTGGTCTGTGGGTTGAAACCGTAATTGATCTCAAATGGAGATAATCTAGTTGACTCAGAGGTTGAAGTATTGTATGCATATTCCGCTAATGGTAGTAGCGATGCCCAATCACCTTGCTGGTAAGAACAATAACTTCTCAAGTATTGCTCTAAGGTCTGGTTCACCCGCTCAGTTTGCCCATCAGTCTCCGGATGGAAAGCAGTCGATAACCGTAGTTTCAATTGCAACTGTTGCATCAGGCTTATCCAAAATTTGGATGTGAATCGACTATCACGGTCAGAGATAATAGATTCTGGGAGCCCATGGAGGCGCCAAACTTCCTTCAGGAATATCAGAGCCCGATCCTTGGTAGGGATCTCTGTGGCCAAAGGTATAAAGTGTGCCATTTTTGAGAATCGATCCACGATAACCCAAATTTTTGTATACCCGTCTGATTTCGGTAGTGCTACTATGAAGTCTATTGAGATGTCCGTCCACGGTCTCAAGGGTACCCCAACAGTTGCCAGTAGACCAAACTTCTTATGCTTAACGGACTTGTTCCGTTGACAGGTATTACATGTACGAACATAGTCCGTAATGCTCTCGTCCATCTTAGGCCAAAAGAAGTTAGCTCTAATCCTGCCTACCGTCTTATATGTCCCAAAGTGTCCCGCAATACGGGAGTCATGTTCAGCTTCCATGATCTTGTCCTTCAAATCCTGTGAGTCAGGAACGTACCACCTGTTCTTATACAGAAGGAGATCTCTTTCTATTGTCAGTTTCCGGTCGACTCCCTTGTCTTCCGCTAACACAGCCTTTAAGTCCTTCATATAGAAAGGGTCCTGTTTCGCAGCAATTCGTAATGCATCCAAAAATGCTGATTGTAACCGGTAGCCTTGACAGGCTGCCAATGCTTGTGGTCGTAAGAGGTCTCGCTCCTGTCCCACAATCCATTGTCCGGGGCGAAAAAATGGCTTCGGTGTCTCAGATAGAGAATTACTCCCCCCTTCAGGGCGGTGGTCTCCACGCCTTGAAAGTGCATCAGCCTTCGTGTTCAACCTTCCTTCACGGTAAACCACCTTGAAATTGAACGGTTGCAGGAATTCTGCCCAGCGATGTTGTCGGCGGTTGAGGGTCTTAGTACTATTAAAGTACTCCAAATTCTTGTGATCGGTGTAAACCGAGATTTCACCCTCTACCGACCGAAACAGATGTTTCCACTCCTTGAAAGCTGCAACTATTGCAGTCATTTCCTTGTCATGTACATCATAATTTATCTCTGCCTGGTGGAACTTCCTACTATGAAAGGCCACTGGATGCCATTTCTCATCTTCGCAGAATTGAGACAGCACGGCACCCAAAGCAAAGTCACTTGCATCCGTTTCCAACTTGGTTTGACGGGTATGATCGAAGTGTGCTAGTATTGGTCCCGAAGTGAAGGCCTTTCTTAACTCAAAGAATGCCTCGCTACAAGCAGGGGTCCAATCAAATTTGACATCTTTCCTAGTAAGGTCTGTCAAAGGCTTCGCTATCTTGCTGAAACCCTCTACAAACCTTCTATAGAAGTTGGCGAAGCCCAGAAAACTTTGGACTCCTACAAGGTTAGTTGGCTTCTTCCATTCTAAGATGGAATCCACCTTTTTGGTGGTCATAGATATTCCCTTTTCGGATATCCTATAACCCTGAAATTCTATCTCACGTCTGTGGAAGAACGACTTCTTTATGTTTGCACATAATCGGTGTTCCCTAAGTCTTTCCATTACGCGCCTAACCAACGAGACATGTTCTTCAATGGTCTCTGAATAGATCAGGATATCGTCCATATAGGCTACAACTCCCTCTCCCAGCATATCTCGAAATATGTCCTTTATCATGCTCTGGAAGGTGGCGGGCGCGTTACATAACCAAAGGGCATCACCTTGAATTGATGTAATCCGAATTCGCTACGGAAAGCCGTGAGTTCTTCATGCGAGTGTGTATCTCCGGTAGCCTTCTTAGCCATCCGGATCCCCCAATATCCATTTTTGAGGTCCATCAAAGTATACACTGTGGCCTTCGAGAGCCTCCCTCGCAGTTCATTCATTAACGGGAGAGGATATCTGTTCTTCACCGTTATTTTATTGAGCCCTCGGTAATCTATTACCAGTCTCCGTGTGCCATCAGGTTTTGGCACAAACAGTATGGGAGCGGAGGATGAGGAAGTAGATCTTTCTATCTTCCCTGTTCGTAACATCTCGCTTATGAACTCCTTAAGTGCTTTCCGCTCCTTCTCTGATATCGGATAGATGGGCCCCCAAGGCGGGGTACTTCCGGGGATCAATTCGATCCTGTCATCATACTTTGTATGTTCCGGTAACGCATCTATCCTTTCTTGGCTGAAGATATCACCAAAATCCTTGTACTCTAGAGGGAGTTGGATCGTGACATCTCCTCCTCTCTCATCGGCAAACTCTACTGTCCCTAGAAAATGTACATTTTCTGGGTCTTCTGCCAATAGCTCCTCATCCGACATGTATACTAACCTCCTCTGCTCCGTAAGACAATTTGCTTTACAGAAATCTGAGCGCCAGGTCAGGGATCCTACTTTCCAATCTATGTCGGGGTTATGATCTCTTAGCCACGACATTGGGAGATAGCCATCGACTCTTCTGTCGGCAATATCAGCTACCTCAAAGCGTATACCATTTACATGATTACCGATCTTCAAGTCTAATGACTTGGTATAATGAAGACCTGATCCTGGTATGTTATTCCCGCTTGCGTCCTTGATTTAAGTATGGATCCTTTTCTTTACACAAGGAGCTTGGGTACTCTTTACCCATTGACTACTCAGCACGGGGCTAGTGGCTCCGCTATCTAGTAACAACAGCGCTTCGGCCCTCTCTTGCCTACACCCTATGCGCCAATCCAGTTTCACCCTTAAGTGAATTGATTTGCTATGTCGGGGTGGGCTCGAGTGCCTCGCCTTCTTTTGCTCTCTCATCATACTCATTCTTCCTAGGCTCTTGCCTTTCAACACAAGAGCGGCCACAACGGGTCGGTAAACGTTTTCAAGAATTGTTTAATCAGTAAAGGGATTGGAGTGCTGTTTACTATCACGCCAGCATGATTTCGGGTATTAAACCCTCCTCAGGTAAACTTGAAAGAAAACTTTTATTTAAGACTAATGACCCGAACCAATTCCAACCGTACAAGACAACTGACCCATATAAGACAAGAAAATACATTTGCTCTCCGGAGACGTCCAGTCAACCGGTGCCAAACAGGGCATCTTCGTGCCCCATCCGAATGTCGCGCGGTTCCCATTTTCCGAAGCGACCCCCCCGGAGCAGAATGCTTATCCAAAGAAAAACCCAAAAGTAATTTCCCCAGAAATGTCCAACATGAATGATAACATAAGAAATAACTAAACTTAAGAACTTAAGGAAAAAAAAACCAGAACACCGGGCGCGACCGTAACATCTACCTGACCAAGTAGTCTCCCAATACTCCTGTATCAAAGACTGGTCAGAACTGAAGAGCTAGTCAAGGCGGATTGGTTCTTACCTTAATCCTTTCCACTTGGAGTGGCTATCCTTCCTTCAAGCTCATCGTTGATCTGGATAGGTTAGTCTATGTTATTTTCCTTCTTAGGATTAGGTTCTTACCTTCGCTGAGGTCCGTATCAACCTCCATAATAGTAGGAGAGGGTTTGCGGGCTTCTAAAAGCTTGGGACCCGAAGGTGGTGGACGAGACGCTTCAATATGCTTGAGTAGTTTATTCCCCTTTGTCGAAGATTCTGCCTTTGGGTGTGACTGTTTCACTCCCGCAGTATTCTTCACGGCATAAACAACTAGGGATGTCATCGAACACTGTCTCCAGAAGTGTCCTTCCTTCCGACACTTAGTGCATTGCTTATTGTTGCGTCGTTTATCAGTCAGGGTCTGCGGGATGCCTTGATGAGCAATAGTATACTCAGACGTCCCAGCCTGCTCCCCGGTGCCAACATTAGTGGTGTTCCGCGCTTTGTTGTCCTTCCAACCCGAACCTTTCTCCTTCTTCTTAAACCTGCCAGTAGGTTTAGAAGTTTCCTTTTCTCTCTTCTCTCGTGGTTTTGATGGCTTGTCGTCAAAGAGATGTCCGAAACGCTTGTCATCCTCTAAGTTATGACCGACTTGTCGGAGTAGATCCAAGTAGTCGTTGAGGCTGTCGGGGTGAGGGGTTTTTAATGCCCACGCGGCCCGAACCTTCGGCGTTATCCCAGCCCTAACGTTATCCTTAACCTGTTGATGGTCCGTGTAATTCAGCTTGTACATCAGATCAATAATCCTATCCAGGTAAGGAGCGCTTTGGTTGGGTTTCATCACCAAGTCATTCCACTCGAGGAGATTTGTATCCCGATTCACATTATCACCTCCTTGACTCTGCTCTAACCGTTCCTGGAAACCCTTCCATGTCCGGAGCAGCCTGTTCTTGTTGAATGGCATTCCCACTCTTTTCGCAGCCTCACGGTTGATGTGAGAGTGTATCGCTAGGTACCAATTGTGGGCTTCGTTTTCGAGAAGAGGTATTACCAAGTTGATCTTATCCATGTCCGTCAGACGGCAATCGGAGAAGTATTCAAACTTGACTTCGACCAGAGTCAGAAAACTAGCCAGGTCCGCAATCACTCCCTTAAATGTGGGAATGCCGCTTAGCTTTTCCGGCTTCCTGCGACTTGATGAAGACGAGGAACGAGATTGGTTTTGCAACCGCTCTCGTAGTGCATCTGCCCGACGGTCATATCGGTCTTTCTTCTCATCGCTCCAGCCATTGCGACGTGGTCCCAAATAGGGTGTGATATCAGGTAGGGAGTCGGCGTCATCATCAGAACTCTCATCAGGATCGGAATCACCCGGATCTCCTGCGCCAGCCCCAAAGACTCCACCACCGGGAGGTAGGTTACCACCCCGACTGCCTCTGGCGTTACTACCGAAACTTTGCCTTGGTCTCTCATAACCCTCAAATTGCTCGTCTCGACCACCACGATTCCCGTCATCCGGAGGACCCCCTCCTGACGGTGCTTGTGGCGGCACTGAGCCTGCTGGCTGGTTACTCCCCGACAGTATCGGGTTTGGCGCAGCCTGCGACACCTTTAACCATTCGGCAAAAGCCGGGCAGGTCTCTGGGTGTAGTGGAGGTCCCTCGTGTCCTCTCTTTTCGCACCACCCACATTTTGGTTGTTCCCTGCCCTTTCCCTTATCTTGTCTGCTGTCCTTCGGTGGACCCCCCGGTACCTCTGCTAGTGGTGGTTGACAAAAGAAGTCATGACGTCCACCGTATTCAGGGCAAGTAGGGTGACAAAAGGGTCCTCTGTGCGAGGGTGTCGGTCCAAACCCAGAAAAGCCAGCATTTCCCGAGGGTTTAACAGGTGCCGTTGGTATAGGGACCTGTGGCCGGTTGGGTTGGCGCGGAGTAGCCGCGACAGGGACAGGAGTGCCTTGAGAAGCCGTGGCGGGTCGGCTCGGTTGGCGTGAGGTTCTCTCCAGTATATTCAACCTCCTTTCGATACAGTCAACCAGCCCTGGAGACCCTGGTCTCATGGCTGGCCATGTACTTTTGACCGCAAGAGCTGCAGGCGGTGCTGCGGGTGTCGGGTTATGCTCGAAAGGTATCATGGGACCTTGATCGAAAGTCCCCCTTGAGGGAGGGAGGAGTGATATGGAGAACGGGAAAGCGGGTTGCGATTCAGGATGTTCCACCGGTGTTACTGTGATTGTGGGAGAAGGTTCTCGGATAGGTCTCGATGGTTGAGGGGACACTCGTCGTGAACCTTGTGGTCGTGTAGTCCTTATCGGACTCACGGAGTGACTGCGGGCCACCGAGGTGGAGAGCGAACCAGAGGAGGCACAAGCGAAAGAATAAGCTGCTTCGGATCCTTGATCCTTTAAGCTTTCCACGATTCTCAGTCCTAACGGGCTCAGCTGAGGCCTGTATTTCTCGTTTCTCGCAAAGAGAGTCAGTTGCCCTGCATAATCCGCAGGTTTCTCCTTTAATAGGGGCACCGCAGGGACCGCCTCAATCATCAGGACATCATTGTCCTCATCTATCTGATATCCATCCTTCGCAGCCTTTTCCAATGCTTCCATCCATACCCTCATTGCTTCTTGGTTTCCTAACAATACCAAGAATGCTTCATGTTGCCTTTTCATCCATCCCACCGATGAATCTATGATCTGTTTCCGGAAGACCTTCTGAGTCTTCTTATTCCAATTATGCAATTCCCCCTTTGCCCTTGTGATCTCCTGCATCACTTCTCGTAGGATGTAGGGCTCGACGAAGTTGCGCGTAAATTCCGCGACAGTTAATTCTTCGGCTTCGGGGCTGTCCTTTTGTACTCCTTGTGCAAAAGGAATATCGCTTAGAAACAATAGAGCGGCGATGCCGGGGTCCGGAAGGACCAGGTCTCGACATTCGTTTGGGAGTCCGATAGGAGCTGCATCAATCAATAGAGGCGATGACTCTCCTAGGCCGCGCGTGTCTGCGATAATAGAGGCTCTGAAAATGGCAGCTTCTAGTGGATTCTCGTTGAGATCCAAGCAGCTATCCGAACTCGACGTTGTTTCTTCGACCGTAGGTGGCAAAGCTTGAGTAGCCATCGTGGTCTATTAACGTCGATTTCAGCAACAAAAAGTCAGGAGGAGAGTTAAGCGAGAGGCTCGCTTAACGATATACTGTAACAGGGGCTACCTCAGGTAGATGGTTCCTAAGGATGCGACCGCACCAAACTTCGAATCTCTTGAACACAGCTCTTACAAAAGTATAAAGAATAAAAGTAAACGGTACAACTTAATATCGTTAAGCTCAGGCTTATCTCAATTAAAGTCTCTCGAGAGGATGTTGATTGTGTCGGGGTAGGAGAGTTCTCGTATAATCTTTAAGTAGTCAGACTTATACCAAAAACTCCCCTATCAGGTTAACCCGACCAACGTGAGTATGCCCTTCTCCGTAAGGGTTGCCCCGGCACCATTACCGTGTCCCCGAAGGGCTATAGGTGTCAGCGCACTCTAGCAGAAATCTCCCATATGCACATCAGTTCCTGCGAGGTGTTTACCAATACACCTGCCGGAGTGAAAACCTCTGCACATCGGTGTCTCGTCAGTGGCTAACTGTCGAGACCCTTGGGAAAGCTAACGAATTGACTCTCTTCCCATAAGCTATGACCTATGCAAGCACTCGTAGACATCAACTGTCTTCCGGCTAAGTTCTATCTTTCTAAATTGCGAACTTAGGGGGTCTACGACGCTCCCTCAGAGAGGTGTGTCAGCGGCGGGACCCATAGGCGCTACCCATGGTCCCTTACCCCCGGCACACCACTCACCGTGATAAGTGTCATGCTATTAGAGTCTTCAAACAACCCACAAGGAGCCTACGGCAAAGGGGCACGTGTAGGCATGATTGGCGTAAAACCTTCCCAGATGTCTCCAGCACTACCCGGGACTACTCGGGGGACCCTTGCGGATAGCTCACGCTAACTCCATCAGTTTTGTTCCGTTTTACTCCATTCCTTTTGGAGAAGGTACCTGACCTTCTCACCTTCGCCCCCTTATATACCCTGCGAACAGCCTCCGGTCGGACGGACGGCGACGACGCATACAGTGTTATGGACATGTCTTCATAGATTCCATTTAACTAGCATAACGGTAACTCCCCCCATTTTGGCCCATGACGCCCGGGGCGAACCCTGGGGCCGCAGGTCCCTGTTAGGAATAATTCTACCAAGTTACAGCTTGTTCGGAGCACTATAGCTCCTCCTGTAGTCTTCCCATCAAAGTGCAATCAAGTGCCCGTTGATCGTCATTGCGTAACAAACAATACTAACATTTCCCGAAATTCCTCCGAGAACATTTCCGACGGAAGGTAGGGTAATAGTGTCCCAAAGGTAGGGTAAGTATGTCCATGGTGACACGAAACCAGTCTCCATGATAGGGTAACGTGACCTCCTTAGGCAGGGTAAACTCACCCGGCCTTCTGACCTATCCATAGGCTAGAGCGGACATTGTCACGTTATAACTACTACTTAGGTACACCTATTCCTTAAGTACCTTCTGTTCTTTAGAGATTTCCTAACCATCAGATATCTCTTGGATATATGTCTGTATATCCGCCTTGTCTACCATCGGACCTCTTAGTCCTTTGTATGGGCGTAGACATAGGTTACCATAGCTCTATTACTTAGGGTCGTTACACATAGTGAGGCCCTTTTTCTTATCAGTAAGGGGTTTCGCCGAGGTAGAGGAGGTTTCACCTAGCTTCAGGCCAGGCTTCACAGGTTTCCGTGAGGCCTTCCTTGTCCTGCTAGCCACAGTAGCCCAAGAAGGAGGGGCTGCTTGGCCGGGAGGTCTGGTATGGGGAAGGGGAGGAACCGAGGGTTGCTCTGCAGTATCAGTAGTAGGAGGTCCCGGCGGGGCAGTAGTAGGAGCAGGCTGAGATAGGATGAAGACATGAAGGTCGTCCAGTTCCTCAGTAAGGGCGGTAATATGCTCGGTTAGCACATCAGTCACCTTCCTGTAGTCTTCGTGCAAAGTTTGCATCATGTGGATCATAATAGGGAAGGCCTTTCCAAACGTGTTTTGGTGCTGTGTATCCCTCTCACTCAAAGAACTCATCGGACATGCTTATGAAAGCCCCGTTGGGCTTATCAAAGTCATCCTGGCAGTATTGTGCTAGACTTGTAGTGGTGCCACTGCGTGGCCATTTAAGCGAGGGGGGGCCTTGAGGCCGAAAGATAGGTGATGGCCGAACCTCTGAAACCCCATCAGGCTGCGTAGGAGGTTGCGGAATGAGCGGGGGTGATGACCCCATGATGGAGATCATGAAGAGAAACTTTGACCACGGTCTGGCCAAAGCAAGGTATCATGGTGGATAAGATAATTCCCTGCAATGTAAGAAAGAGTGTCCCAATTATATCTAAGTTTATTTATCCTAGTCATGCCAAAGCATGGCTTATAATCTATCTAATATCCCTCGTAACCCATAAATCATAACAAAATCACTACCATGGCAGACCATCTCGCAACCCTCCACCCGAACATAAATGCCAAAATCACAACCGACAGGCTCATGGGTGCTCGTGCCGCAAGCGACACCCCAAATTAACGCGTCTTCCTGTTCTTGGAATCCTATCCATTGCTTCCACCACCATCAGCAATTTCACTTTCCACATATTCAACCAATGAAATACACAATCTGTCCCAACAATGTGAGGTATTCCTCCAATGACCCGCAATATCATCAAACGTGCTATCACAAGAAAAACATTGGGGTCCCTTAACGAACTCATAGCTTCTGGCCCAAGCCAGCACCCGGGCAACGTGTTCAGCCCACTCCAAGTCACCCCACCTGCCATACACTCGAACCCAATGCAAGTCCATACACTGGTGCAGACACGACTGCGACATACCGAAGGGCTGTGCGAAAGCCTCTGTCCGCGTCCGCAATCCTGCAGCCTTGGTGATAACACTATCACAAGCATCGCATATCATGGCCTCGTCAGGGACAAAAAACTACTTGTTGCCCCCAATCCGAGCACTGGGGAGCCCGCAGTATCCATTCTCATGCGTTGTTAAGCACCTGTCACAAGTCCATCCATCACTCTTAACAGTCAGCTGGCCATTCCTTTCAACCAACAAAGTCCCGTCAAATGGGTTCCCTGCCACCACAAATTCCCCATCTACTTCTACCACATTCTTCGGGATGCCAAGCTCCAGCCACCTATGCCGTCTCCACCAGTCCCACCAGCTTCCAACCTTACTGTCTCGGAACAAGGTATCTGCAGGTGGTCGATCGCGAAGATACCGATTGGTCTCAGTTCAGTGGTACCGGTCATTCTCTCCTGTGCATTCTTCATGGCCAACCAGGCCAGCGCCACTGCGAATCCTTGTTAGCACATATGCGTCTAGCCTCGTGAGCCCATCAAGATGTCTGGGGGCTGTTGGCCCCCGTTCGTAATAGTCGTGACCCTGCACTCGATACTACAAGGTCCATTCATCCCGCCGCAGTTCCCTTGCCAGTGCTGCATGCCCTATCCTAAAGCTGACACCATCCCAGTCCTGGGGTCGCAACTCCAGGTGTACGCACTCCTTTGCTCGCAGGTCGATGACCTCATTCCCTACCACTCCTGTATGTCCAGGGACCCATTCACACGAGACCTTCCCACATCGGTTCAGCAGTGGGACAAACACCTCCCACATCTCTGCTGAGTCACCATGGGGGAACATCCCATTAATCAGCATCAGTGCCGGGACACAGTCAAGATATATATGAGCGTCTTGCATGGGGTGGACCTCCTTCTAGTAGCGCAGCGCCCCAACAACTGCAAATAGTTCGCACTCCACCATGCTCCATGAGGATGGCACTGGTTGTCCCATCACCCAGACAACTCCCTGATGCTATACCACCCATGCCGCTCCTTCTTTCCTAGAGTGTTTGGACCCATCTGTGTATACCACCACACCAGGAGAGCCCAGCGGCCCTTGTATCTTCGCATTGTGTCGGGTAGTGACCCCACACTTGCCCATCCCAATCGTTACCGATGGTCGGGCCACGAGTTTGAAGTCCAATGTCTGACGTTGAGCCACCCTGCCTTCCTCTTTCCAAGGCAACTGGATGTGTCCAAACCATGGATGGTTATCGCAGTACCTCAAATTGATGAACCGACTGTAGCACCGGCATTGTAAGTAACGTCCTTGTATGTGAACAGGTGGAACCCCGAACTCAGCTAACAGAATATTGCTAGCCAGCATAAAGGGTGTGCGAAACACGGAGGGGAGGCACTGGTTAATGTGGATGTGAATTTGCTTCACATACGACCCATAGTAGGTTACAAACTCATGTCCGTAGTAGACAGTCGGGAGGTATGCTGCTTGTACCAATCTGTAAGTCTCCTGCGCCCCGGTGCCACCCGCCCCGCTGTACCTTCGTCCAGGCACCCCAACCTCCTTCTCACATCCAATCCCCATTCCAATCAATACTTCATGTGAGCGGAAAAATTAAGGAAATCATTAAACCTGTATCCGAGTACCCGCAGGTTATCAGATGGTTCCACCACTTCCCTACACAATTCCATTCCATCCCACGCCCTATCCCCAAACCAAATCCGCTGGGTCTTAAGGGCGCTAAACGCCATTTCCCTAACTATCGCCCCCCTATCGAGGTCCGCGAACAGTTCATCCGCATGCCCTTTGGCAGCTCTCTGACTCTGTGCAGCTACTAGGATCACTCCATCATCTACATACAATACCACCACATGCCGCAACCCTGGAGAGTATCGCATTCTGATAGTCAAAATATCAGCCACATACGCACCAAACAGAAATCGAGAGATAGGCGATCCCTGGGAAATCCCTTTGTTGGTGTGAAATCGCTTGGAAATTCGTCTGTTAAACCAGAACCAGACAGTCCTGTTAGCGCACCACCGTCGTACCCAGCTGCACAAGACCGAAGCACATTCCCTTGCTATCAAAAAGTTAGAAAGGAGGTCAACATTAACATTGTCAAACACCCCCTCAGCATTGACCAACAGCATTATCCTATGATATCCCTCATTATGCTTCAGGAACTCAAATATGACCGCCATCGCATCATGAACACCCCTCTTCCATCGCGTCCCGAACCGTGTTTCTCCAAGTTTCAGGCATTGCACCAGTCTGATGAGGATGACCCATTCGGCCAACTTCGCCAGCACCTGCAGCAGGTGTATCATCCTCCACGCTCTAACTACATCATATCTGGGTTTGCCAACTTTGGGGATCAATATCACCTCTACCTCGTACCAGTCCGGAATGTCATGTCCCAGTCCATAATTCACCAGGCGTCTGAAATCATCCGGTCGTCTGCGCATCCAAAACCTGAGGAATGGATATCCCCTGTTGTCCAGTCCTGGTACCCTGTTTGTCGGTGACCGAGCCAATGCCAGTTCCATTTCCCGGGCCACGCCTACATCGATCTTCGGCGGTGCCGAAGGGGATTGCTTACCAGGATCCAGCTGGGCCGCGATTGCTTCCGCAATATCCTCATGGGTCGCCGCAACTTTCCCATTAGCCAAAACCATAGTAGGCAATCTCCTTCTGGTATACAAACCTTGTACCAGCTTGAACACTCCTGGGTCCTCAGCTTGTCCTAGTTGTTCTCAGATGTACTCAAATCATGCCCTGACAACGGATGACAAGTAAATACACCTGGCAAGCCGATAATCAGTAGTATAGGAAGGGTCTTTCCAGCTGAACTTGGGTAGTTTCTGAACATCTCTCCGCATTAGTTCCAAATCCGGGGTCCACCATTTACAGGGTATCTGGCCTGCTGGAGGTCTCGGCAACAAGTCAACCAGTCCTCGTGCCCTAGTCCACAGAGTGTCATCCGAACATCTGCTGAGCTGGTCCAAGTTCATTGCAACTCGGTCCCAGTAAACCTTCTTCCAGGCTGGTCGCATTGGGATCATGTCTGTTGGTGCCGTTACATCCAACTTTACTAGCTGTGCCATGTGTTCACAACCCACAGCATCGCTATACCAGTGGCGGATGAAGTTTGCATAATGGAGGCATAGCTCGATCCTTGATACGTTCCTGAACATGGGCTCATTTGGGAAGGTCATGTTATACTGATTGTCAGTCATCCACCTCCTCAACCATTCCCCCCTATAGTTGTCGCCGGCTGGATCCCAGTATGCATTGCGAGCGTTCTAATCGCCCAACAGTACATCACACCCCACCAGCTTCTCCAACTCCCCACAAAACTCCTTCTTCCCATCCTTGGGCGGAAGGTACACAACTGCCAACCGCCTTTCAGTCCTACCATCATAGCAGCATACCAAAGAAAAACACTTCACATGCCTCACCACATCAAACAGCCCACACAAAGATGAGCGCACAAACACCTCAATGCCCGAACCTTTAATAAATGAAAACAAATCCCACCCGTTACCTTCATGCGGTACATGTAAACCATCAGCATCAACAGGCGGTTCTAAAACAAAAAACAAATCAACATAGGAAAACAAATCCAATGCTGTCTCCCAATTCCTCACCCCCTTTCCAACATTTAATGCAAGGGTTGTAAAATACATTAAAATGGGGATTCTGCGGAACCACGTGAGCTTGTAGAGCCCTCACCATGAATAGTTGTGTACACCACAACAACAGGTTGTTCAACCATGCCTCCAACATATCTGGTCTGATTAAGACGACCAATTCTGGGGAGACTATTTTTATGGGTAGGTGTCGGGGGGGATTTTTGAGGGGGCTGGGGAGGGGAAGGGGAGGGGTGAACTTCCTTGCCCTTGGATGATGAGGCCTTCTTGCCCCGTCCTGTCCTATTCCTGTTTCTCTTAACCTTTTCCTCCTCACAGTCCTTAGTCACATGCCCTGCCTCATAGCAGTTGAAGCACCTGATCACCCTCTCCTCCTTACAGTTCTTGAACGTATGTCCAACTTCGTGGCAGTTGTTGCACCTAAGCGCCTGTTTGCACTCAAATGCCATGTGTCCAATCTTGCTGCAGTTCTTGCACCTTCCAGTATACTTCCCAGAAGGCACAATGGTGGCCTGGGTCTGGTTATGGGATGCCTCAATCAGCTTGCAGTATTCCTCATCCCTTGATTCACCTGCATTCTCCCTTCCATTCTACCTCATCGTCCGGTCGGAGAAGCCCTTGCGGGCAGTATCGTCAACTGTCTCTGGTGGTGGAGCAGGTGGCGGGAGTGTGGGGGGGGTGCCATGGGTTTCGTTTGCTGAACAGGACAGGTGACTGGTGAAATGGTCAGACCTATCGCAGAGCAGGCATAGCCTTCGCGTATGAGAACCGGCATTCCCCCTAACACCAGGGCAATTAATCATGCCACACTCATGGTCCTTAGACAAGTGTGACCCTAAACAAAATCGGCACCGGGAGGTGAAGGCACAGGTAACCTGCATGTGCTCAACCTGAAGACATCTTTGGCACACTACCAGAGGACGATGTTCCATAAAAATCCTCACTGGTCTGGAGTGACCCCTCGAGCAAATCGTGCCCTTAGTCAGGGCCGCCAATATGGCGTTGTTCTTTTCCACCACAAACCTGATACCACATGTAGAGGCGTTCATTTGCCTCACTACCTTAGCGGAGACCAACAGAGCAGGACGCCCGGCAGTGTTTACACCCGGGTTCGACTGTTCTATATCCAGGCAGAGGCCATCATAAGCCTTATCCCCAGTCCATGATTCTACCTTCTAGACAGACCCATGGCCGGTATCCGCCAGGGGTACTTGACCCACTCGTATGGTTATTTTGTCCATGTCATGTGGAAACTCGAAGTCTGGAATGGCCAACTGCTTCAGGAGGATCATCCTAATCCCCTCCAACGGTCCGCTGATCTGGTTGACCTCATGTTGTGCAAGTGTCATGAAGATACAACCGATGGGGTTCCGGAACACAGCCTCTTTGATGTATGGAACTGTCCCAGTGATTCTGCCCTTGTTGGACAGAAGAATATTGATGCAAGACCGGATAGTCACAGTCGTAATGCCATCAGGCAGTTCCACCAATTTCCTGTTCAGGAACCTGATAGTGGGACCACGGCTCTTGGCCTTGGGGGTCAGCGATGAGGATGGGGGCGTGGGCACTTTGCTGTCACCCATGTCAAACCTAGTGTTATCAAGGTAACTGTTCTTACCTACCACAGTCCTCCAGGCACTGGGTACCGCTGCTGCTGGTCCCTCGGGGAGGGATGGTTCCTCATCATCCGTGGGCATCTCAGCCACCTTAGGCTTCATACATGTGACCAGTCTCAGCCTGGCCTTGCCCATCTTGTTAGCCTTGGGGGTGGGGGTAACAGATACTCCACCATCACGGTCCAAACTGGAGGAGCTTGATGAGCTGCTGCCTGATGGCACAGGCAATGGGAGGGCTACTTCCACTGGCCTTTTCTTCTCCTTTTCCTTCTAGTGCTCCATACAGTTTGCTGACAGGTGGCCCATAACCTGACAGTTGTAGCATCTCCTTCGCTCCGCCGTGGGTGTCTTAGCAGTTTCAGCCACAAAGGGATTCATATTCCTATTGGCCACAGTGGCCCAGGACACCTTCTTAGTAGTAGGGGCAGCTATTGCTGACCCCTCACTCACAGATGGAGTGCTTCTTGTAATAGGAGGGGGGGGGCAAGCAGGGAGGGGGTGGGGAAACAAGCCACATGTTTGGTCTTTCATCCAACCATGGCCTTCAAGCACCTATTTTCTGCCTCCAACTCAAAAACCCTGTCCCTCAAGCTCCTATAGAGTGACTGTGACTCCTTCAACATCCGGAATATTACCTTGATATCCCATGTCACGTCGCCAAGGTTATCGTAACCTTCCTTACCACTGAACAGCAGTCTCCTAACTTCCTCATCCTGGTAATCTGACTCTGAACTCAAGTCCAAACTATCGTCCCAGGGGCTGGGAGCATCACCCGTGGATGGGATAGCAGCCGGGTTCCTATCTTGTCACGGACTTCGAGAATAAAGTCCTGGGATACAACCTACTCTGACCGTCTGGAGGGGGGGGCATACAACTCCTCATCCAACCTCCTTAAATCCTAGTCAATTGTATTGAGCTGTCTCATCGCATCCTATGCCCTTGCCACCCGTGCGTCAGCTGATTCCGGCTGGGTGGGGGGTTGCGCCACGATTGGTGAACTTGACCAAACTGGGGAGGAGGGGATCGGTTCAGCGGCAGCATATTTACTATCTCCCATTCCCGTAGCCTCGGTATTCCTGTTACCACCCATTTCCATGGGGGTGTCCCTAGCAATCACCTCCGAGGAGGGAAGCACATCATTAGTAGCCAAAGGAGGGGAACTTGCCCCATCCGTCGACTCAATACTGGAAGTTGGGTATGGAACCAGCCTAAGTCCAGGAGCAGTCTGCTGCCTAATCTCACCCAAAGTTAGTTGCTCCCTGGGGATTACAATCATCTTACTCCCTTCCTTGGTCGGTGCCCCTTTGGTAGGAGTGAGCACCGAGTCTGAGCTTCCACTGGACACGGATACCAGTGAAGGGTTAGGCGAGGGGGATCGTCCACGTTATTTTCGTTCCACAAATGGGGGCGGCGTGGGTTGGTAGTCGGAGTCTGAACTTGCATTAAGTCCAAACCTGCCTCTCTTGTAAATTTTCTCATGCCCAGAAGACAGCGACATTGCGTCCAACAGGGCGGGGATGGAGTGACTTCTGTGAGTCAGAGGTGCCAATGTTTCTGGCACCATCCTTTCCACAGCCTATTGAGACAGGATTTGCCTCGGGGGTAGATTCCCAACTGGAGGCCTCCCTAGTTGCAGAAGTGCCAACCTCAGAAGGGGCAGAAACAAAGGACTCCGGGATCACTGCTTGTATGTCACCCAGAGCCGAGGAGCCATGGGATGGTGTGAATTCTGATCCCCCGTCAGGATTGTGCCGGTCGAAGAGTCCGGTAGTCGCGGCAAGGTCGAGGCTACATCCAACCACGCAACTTCTGCCCACCATGTAACCCTCCACCAAACATTCCACCTCTTTTATTGTGACAAGCTTGGCGTTGACAACTATAGCCCTCACCACATTGTCAAACGCCTCACTGACAGCGTTGACGTATCCATGTTTGTCATCAAAAGAGAGGAACCCATAGTCACCACCCAGTGCACGGCAGGACCATGTCATAAATTCGATAAGCCAATGGCGGTGTCTCACAGTATCGTGTACCAGAACCGCGAGATTGTAGATAGCTGAGGGTGGGTCCAAGGCAAAAGGGGAAGGATTAGTATCCGAAAAGATAGACGACGTAACCTCAAGCGATAAGGACGAAGCCGGAGGAGAATGGGAGGGAGACGACATATCTGCCCACCTGACTGCACCAGGGATTACCCGGCTTAAACCACGGCTATCTTGCCCAGAATGCCTTCAAGGCGAGGTAGCGCACACCAACTCAACCCCATGCCAGGGAAAGAGGAAAGTTAATATTTCAAGTAATGTAAAACAAAATAAACATACAAAGTACAAAATAAATAACCGAGCCGAATAACATCAAGGAGGTAAAGAAATATTCCTAGCAGGTAAGAAAGGGTGTCCGAATTCAATCTAATTTTATATTTATACTCGCGGGCGCCTTACAGGCTTATGCTACGAGCGATCATCCCATCATACACCGACCATAAGGGCAGGCGGGCCTCCGGCGGAGCACAAGCGGACCGGAACCGTACTCGAAAGTAACGGCCTGGGGCCGGGGTCCCCACGATACACCGGCGCGGGTAACAACAATATACAAGACCAAGAAGCCTCCGAACCCAAACCGTCCAGACCCATTAGAGACCCCGAAAGAACCCCACAAGCCAATACCTCCACGAGCGAGCAAACACGAAAGCTAGGTACAAGTCCATCAACTGTCCCGATCACACCCGCCCCAACCCACAAACCGACACCGAACCCTACAGGAACAGAGCGACCAAGTCCTTCGTCCCGCCAAGCGAGGGGAAGGTAGTTATGGCCCGCGACCATCACAAAAATAAAATGAATCAAAATATCAAATCCGGTCTTAATACCATCCCGCAAGTTCCATATCATCCTCCACAGCAGAATCCCACCCATTACCCCGCACCAACCCACCCGGAGAGTACCCTAGCTCAGCGAACTGGTCAGGGGTAAACTCCTGGAGAGCGGCGAACGTCCCATCCAGCGTAGCCCTCGAGACAGAGGCCCAAGCCTCGCCCCACGCACGGCCACGCCCCCTCCCCGAACACGGTTTGCACCGCCGACCGCCAGAAGCACTAGACTCCCCGTCAGCAACATGCCCAACCCCACCCCGCACTTTCTCCTCCTCCACTAGTGCCCGCGTTCTAGCCTGCTGCCCCGGCAACCTCAACCGGAGAAAGTCAGACATGCTACCTCCCTTGCTCATACTGGGAGGTGAGCTCAAAGCCGGACGTCCTACAGGCGCCACCGACAGGAACCGAGTCTTGTACCGCCCCGCCACATACGGGTTCTCTCCATTAGGCCAGTGCCCACGAGGAAAGTGCCCGGGGGGGAGGTCCGGACCCAAAGCAACATCCACCAATACCGTAACCACCGAGCCGCCCAACGAGACAGACCCATCAATCGATCCTGCATCGACGGGGGACAAAGGCAGCTCCAGTCCGGCCAGGGGGGGGCAAGAACCGATGAACAAATTTGCGAACACGGGCGCATCGTCAGCCACGCATGACACCACACTGGCAGGGCCAGCCACCACCCCGGGCTCAGCCACGAATGGCTCAGGCGCCTGCATCCCCGAAGGGAAGGACACCACTGTGGGCAGCCGCACCGTAGCCACCTCCTCTTCTTCAGCCACCCCCCTGCTGGGAGGCGGAGTCATGTCCCCTGGCGCGCCGAACGGAGGGGAGGGCGAACGCTTAGCCGCAACCAAGGCCGCACACTACCGTTCCGACCAGTGGAGTCGACGAGACAGTACCGAGACGTGGTGGCGAAGGCATGCAACCTCCTTCTGAAGAAGAGAAGCCTCAGCGACCAACGCCGAGAGGGAAGACAAGGCCGGAGTGACCTTGCCCGGCGAAAGGGAAGAACCTCGCTTAGACATCGAAGCGACCGACCGAAGTGAACGAATGACGGAAACGAAGAACCTAAAAGCAACGAACATAAGGACAAAGCCTTACGAGGTTAATAAATGTAAGTGAAGGTAAAGACTCCTTCACAAACAAAACCTGAAGTTATCGTGAGATAAAATCAAGGACGACGTGGAGGTTGAAAGTATCCTTGGAACGTAAGAAAGGGTGTCCGAATTCAATCTAATTTTATATTTATACTCGCGCGCGCCTTACAGGCTTATGCTATGAGCGATCATCCCATCATACACCTACCATAAGGGCAGGCAGGCCTCCGGTGGACTACAAGTGGACCGGAACCGCACTCAAAAGTAACGGCCTGGGGCCGGGGTCCCCACGATACACCGGCGCGCATAACAACAATATACAAGACCAAGAAACCTCCAAACGCAAACCGTCCAGACCCATTAGAGACCCCGAAAGAACCCCACAAGCCAACACCTCCGCGAGCGAGGAAACACGAAAGCTAGGTACAAGCCCATCAACAGTCCCAATCACACCCGCCCTAACCGACAAAACGACACCCAACCCGACAGGAACAGAGCGACCGAAGTCCTTGGTCCCGCCAAGTGAGGGGAAGGTAGTTACGGCCCGCGACCATCACAAAAATAAAATAAATCAAAAATATCAAATCCGGTCTTAATACCGTCCTGCAAGTTCCATATCATCATCCACAGTAGAATCCCACCCATCACCTCCCACCAACCCGCCCGGAGAGTACCCCAGCTCAGCGAACTGCTCAGGGGTAAACTCCTGGAGAGCGGCGAACGTACCATCCAGCGTAGCCCTCGAGACAGAAGGCGAAGCCTCGCCACACTCCTGGCCACGCCCCCTCCCCAAACGCCATTTGCGCCGCCGACCACCAGAAGCACTAGACTCCCTGCCAGCAACATGCCCAACCCCACCCCGCACTCCCTCCTCCTACACCGGTGCCCACTTTCTAGCCTGCTGCCCCGGCAACCTCAACTCCAGGAAGTCAGACATGCTAACTCCCACACTCGGAGGCGAGCTCACAGCTCGACGTCCTACAGGTGCCACCGAAGGGCACCGAGTCTTGTACCGCCCCACCACATATGGGTTCTCACCCTTAGGCCAATGCCCACGGGGAAAGTGCCCAGGGGGGAGGTCCGGACCCAAAGCAACATCCACCAATACCGTAACCACTGAGCCGTCCGACGAGACAGACCTAATAATCGATCCCTCATCGACAGGGGACAAAGGCAGCTCCAGTCTGGCCAGGGGGGGGGAAGAACCGATGAACAAATTCGCGAACACGGGCGCATCATCAGCCACCCATGACGCCTCACTGGCAGGGCCAGCCACCACCCCGGGCTCAGCCACGAATGGCCCAGGCGCCTGCATCCCCGAAGGGAAGGACTTCACCCTGGGCAGCCGCACCGTAGCCACCTCCTCTTCTTCAGCTACCCCTCCGCTGGGAGGCGGCGTCATGTCCCCTGGCCCGCCGAACGGAGGGGAGGGCGAACGCCTAGCCGCAACCCAGGCTTCACGCTCCTGCTCCGACAAGTGGAGTCGACGAGAAAGTACCGAGACGTGGTGGCGAAGGCGCGAAACTTCCTTCCGAAGACGAGAAGCCTCATCCACCGACGCCGAGAGGGAAGACAATGCTGCCGCGACCTTGCCCGCCGAAAGGGAAGAACCTCGCTTAGACATCGAAGCGACCCACCGAGGCGAACGAATGACGCAAACAAAGAACCTAAAGGCAACAAACGAAAGGACAAACCCCTTCGAGGTTAATAAATGTAAGCGAAGGTAAAGATTCCTTCACGAACAAGGCCTGAAGCTATCGTGAGATAAAATCAGGGATGACGCAGAGTTTAGGTGGATCCCTGGCACGTAAGAAAACGTGTCCGAATTGAATCTAAGTTTATTTATACTCGTCGCGCCAAATATGGCTTATGATCGAGCGCCCCCCCGACAGGGGCTTAACGCCGGCCGGGATCCACCGATGGGACTGGGGCCCTGCTACCCCCGCAAAATACAGGCAACTGAATACAAGATACCGATCCTCCGGCCCCATACCGTTAACCACTCTGGTGAGCGAGCACCAACACCAAAGCTAAAGTACAAGCCCATTAACAGTCCAGCACCCACCCGTCCCACCTAGCCAGGCCACCGGAATCCCAGCACAATCAAAAAATCACTACCATCGGCAGACCAATCTCGCGCCAAAAATCCGCATAAAATTCATAACAAAGGAAATCCACCATCATCAACCCCACCCGGCACCCAAGAAAACGTTCCAGCACTGTCCCTCAAGAGGGCCATGACAGAGGGGCGGTACAAAGCCAGTCTCCCCTCAGCAATCAGTCGAGACAGGCATAAAGGCCACCCCTTGCACCGTAATAGCCAACCCAGGACACCCCTAGGGAAATATCCTTATAGGTATCCCAACCTATGTAGAGTCATCCATGTCCACCTCTTCTTCATGTTCCTCCGAAGCCTCAGATTCTTGGGTATCTGGACGGGGGCGAGAAGCGCAAACAGGCGAGTGGGATTCATGTGGGCCATCACAGTTCACACACCTGAGTGTGGTATGGCTGCAGGGACGGCCGCGAAGGCGACAGGTGGCAGTGGGGCAGGAGTGATCCCCAGTAGAGTGAGGGAGGAGGCACCAGCGGCAGGAAGGAGGCAGGATACATTTGTTGCTGTGGTGGCCAAACTTGTGACAGTTGGCACACTGGGTGTATTTGTTGAAGCGTAAACGGCGTTCGGTACGGTAGGTATTGGAAAAGGCAGAAAGGCGTTTGCCAACAAAGGAAGGAGCCTTGGGTCCAGTGATGGAAATAACAACGGTTGAGGCAAGTTTCCCGATGCGTGCTATATCTGAGGTAAGCCACCTAGGCTGTTCGGTAAGAGATAAGCCTGAGTTGAAGGTGGTAAGTTCTTGGGCAAGAGATGCCAGAGGAGTAGAGGTAGCGATGCCATGTACCAGAAGCTGGGTGGCAGGGGTGTCAAGGTGGACGGTGGAGGCACCAGGAATGAGGTGCAAAAAGGTGCCAACTTTGCTGTTGACAGTGGTCGCTCTAACCGTATCCATAGTAGTGAGAGTAACATGTTCATCCCGGAAGGAGACAGACTGTATGAGAGTGGAGGCCAAGGCCTGGTCGATGCTGTCGCGTAGCTGTACAGCAGTAATGGTGAGGGGGGAAGCGTCTCTTTTGATGATGAGCCGTCGTTCGCGCATGGTGAGTCCCTTTTTCTTGTCGGTAAGGGGTTTAGCCGAGGTAGAGGAGGTTTTACCTGGCTTGAGGCCAGGCTTCGCGGGTTTCTGAGAGGGCTTCCTTGCCCTCCTAGCGACAGTAGCCCAAGAAGGAGGGGCTGCCGGGCCAGGAGGCTGGGTATGAGGAAGGGTGGGAGGTAGAAGGGGGACAGAGGGTTGCTCTGCATTGTCGGTAGTAGGAGGTGCCGGCGGGGCACTGGTGTGGGCAGGCTGAGATAGAGTGGAGGCCCGAAGGGCGTCCAACTCCTCGGTTAGGGCGGTGATGTGCGCGGTTAGCCCATCGGTCGCCTTCCTGTAGTCTTTGTGCAAAATTTGCATCAAGTGGAGTATAACGGGAAAGGCCTTTCCAAAGGTGAGAGGTTCTTCAATCCCGGCTGTGATTGCCAGATCATTAAACATCTTCAAGAAGATGCCATTAGGACCTTCATAGGCGTCTGGTACTTGTATAGTTGAGGTGGTACCACTGCGTGGTCGTTTAAGCGAGGGGGGGCCCTGAGGCCGAAAGATAGGTGATAAGCGACCCTGCCCACAAAACTGTGAGGCCCCGTCAGGCTGCGTAGGAGGTTGCGGAACGAGAGGGCCTGAAGACCCCATGATGGAGATGATGAGGAGGAACTTTGACCCCGGTCGGGCCAAAGAAAGGTATCGTGGTGGATAAGATAATTCCCTGGAACGTAAGAAAGGGTGTCCGAATTATATCTAAGTTTATTTATCCTAGTCGCGCCAAAACATGGCTTATGATCTAGCTAACATCCCTCGTAACCCATAAATCATAACAAAATCACTACCATGTCAAAACATCCCGCATCCCTCCACGCAAACATAAATCCAAAAATCACTACCAACAGGTTCACGGGCGCTCGAACCGCAACCGGTCCCCTGGATTAACGCGTCTTCCTGTCTCGCAATCCTATCCATCACCAACACCACTATTAGCAATTTCAGTCTCCACATACTCAACAAAGGAAAGATACAGTCTATCCCAACACCGCGTTGTATTCCTCCAATGAGACGAAATATCAACAAATGTGCCGTCACAAAAACAACAGCGGGGACCTTTAACAAACTCATACCCCCTCGCCCAAGCCAACACATTCGACACCTGTTCTCCGAACTCCTTGTCCTCCCCCCTTCCAAAAGCCCGAACCCAATACAAACTCATACATCGGTCCAGACATAGCGGGGAGCCGACCAAGTACCGAACGAATGCCTCTCGTCGTGAGCGAGGTGTCGAGGCGGTGGTGACGAACTGGTCGCAACCATGGCATGCCGTATCGTCTTCGGGGATGAAAAACCACTTGTATCCCCCGATCCTCGCAGTAGGCAACCTGCAGTAACCATATTCATGGGTAGTGGAACACCTAACACATTCCCACCCATGTTCTTTGACGATTAGCTGCCCATCCCGTTCAACCAGGAGCGTCCCATCAAACGGATTCCCGGCGACCCCCAGTTCGCCATCCACTTCAGGGATGCTCTTCGGGATTCCCAACCCCAGCCACCGGTGTCCCCTCCACCACTCTTGCCAGTCCTTGACCCTGCCATCCTTGAACAGCGTATCCGTCGAAGGTCGGTCGCGAAGGTAGTGCACGGTCGCAACCCAATGATCTTGATCGTCACGGCCGGGGCAGTCATCATGTCCCACCAGTCCAGTGCCGCTGCGTATCCGTATCAGGACATATGCATCCAGTCTGGTGAGTCCCCTAAGGTGTCGTGGCGCGGTAGGAGCCCGCTTGTAGTACCCGTGGCCCTGCGCATGGTGCCAGGCAGCCCATTCGTGTCTGCGTAATTCCCGTGCCATCGCCGCATGTCCTATCACAAAGCTAACACCTTCCCAATCAGCAGGTCTTAGCGCATGGGTCACACATTCTTTGGCCCGCAAGTCGACCAGTTCATTCCCAGCAACACCAGTGTGTCCAGGGACCCATTCGCAGTGTATCTTCCCGCACCCATTCAACAGTGGGGCAAAGACCTCCCAGGCTTCAGCCGTGTCGCCCTCGGGGAACATGTTCTCGACTATCATCAGCGCAGGGACACAGTCCAGAAAAATATGGGCATCGGCCAGGGGGTGGACTTCCTTTAAGTATCGCAAAGCCCCCACCACTGCAAACAGCTCACACTCCACAATGCTCCACGATGGAGGCACTGCCTGTCCCATCACCCTTGCTTTCCCTTGATGGTACACAGCCCATGCCGCACCGGCCTTGCCCGAGTGCTTGGATCCATCAGTATATACCACCACCGCTGCGGAGCCCATCAGGCCTGCGATCTTGCCATTATGCCTGGCAGTGACCACCTCCTTTCCTTTGCCAATAACAACCGTCGGCCGCTCTATCAACTCGATGTCCGACGTCTGTGGCTGTGCTATCATGCCTTCCTCCTTCCATGCGAACCTGATGTATCCGAACCAAGGATGGTTGTCACAATGTCGAAGGTTGATGAGCCGGCTGTAGCATCGCCGCTGAAGGTACCGTCCCTGTATATGAACTGGCGGCATGCCAAACTCGGCCAACAGAATATTGTTAGCCAGCTTGAAGGGGGTACGGAACACGGAACGGAGGCAGTTGTTGACATGGACCTGAATCTGTTTCACATACGACCCATAGTCGGTTACAAATTCAACTCCGTAGTAGACAGTCGGGAGGTAGGCTGCTTGCACCAAACGGTAAGTTTCCCACGCCCCAATACCACCCACACCACCATATCTTCTCCCCAATGCCATAATCCTCCTTCTCACATCCAAACCTCTATCCAGCCAATACCTCATATGGGCAGAAAAATTAAGGAAAACATTAAACCTATACCCAAGCACCCTCAGATCCTCAGACGGTTCAACCAGCTCCCCCGACAGTTCCAACCCATCCCAAGCCCTATCGCCAAACCCAATCCACTGGGTCTTAAGGGCACTGAAACCCATACCACGAGCCCTTGCCACCCTATCGAGGTCTGAAAACAGTTCCCCAGCATGTCCTTGAGCGGCCCGCTGACTCCTGGCAGCCACCAGTATCACCCCATCATCCACATATGACACCACCACATGTCGCACCCCAGGGGAGTAACGCAGCCTTGGTGTAAAGATGTCGGCAACATATGCGCCAAACAGGAAGGGGGATAGAGGAGACCCCTGCGGGATACCCTTACTCGTGTGGTATCGCTTAGAAATTCGCCCGTTGAGTCGAAACCGAACTGTCCTATTAGCGCACCAACGCCGGACCCAGCTGCACAGTACAGGGGTGCAGCCTCTGGCAATCAAAAAATCGGAAAGGAGGTCAACGTCAATGTTGTCAAACCCTCCTTCCACATCAACTGACAGCATCAACCTGTTGTATTCCTCGTTGTGTTTCAGGAACTCGAAGACAACCGCCATGGCATCATGGACCCCTCTCTTCCGTCTGGAGCCAAACTGGGTGTCACCCAATTCCAAGCACTGTGCTAGCCTAATGAGAATTACCCGCTCAGCCACCTTAGCCACTACCGGCAGCAGGTGAATCATCCTCCAGGCCTTGACCACATCATACCGTGGTTTACCAACTTTGGGGATCAGTACCACCTCAGCCTCGTGCCAGTCCGGAATGTCGTATTTCAGCCCATGGTCAATTAGCCGTCTCAGACTGTCGGGGTGTCTTTTCTTCCAGAACCTCAGGAATAGGTATCCCATATCATCGAGTCCCGGAACTGTGTTGGTGGGTGACCGCAGCAGTGCCAGTTCCATTTCGTGTGCCGAACCAGCTTCCACCAGTGGTGGTTCCCATGTTCGCGGTTCCCCAGGCTCGAGTTGCGCTGCGATAGCATCTGCAATTTCATCGTGGGTGGCCGCGCTCGTCCTGTCATGCAGTGTCATTGTCGGCAGCGTCCTCCTCGCATCCAAGCGTTGGACCAACTTGAACACCCCCGGATCCTCAGCCCGGCTCAGCTGTTCACAGATGTATTCGAACCGAGCTCAAGTCACCGACGATCTGTACACACACCGGGCCAATCTGTAGTCAGTGTTGTATGAGGGGTCCTGCCTACCAAAGCGACGCAACCTCCGAACATCCCGCCGCATCCGCTCCAGCTCCGGGGTCCACCACTTGCACGGCTCTCTCCCTGCTGGCGGCCTGGGTAGTGTATCTATGACCTCTCGCGCCCGGTTCCATATCACATTGCCCGGTATATCCCGAAAGCTCGTCCAAGCGTGCACCGACCTTCTCCCAACACACCTTCTTCCAAGCGGGTCGTGTCCTGATCATGTCCGTGGGTGCCGTAACATCCAGCTTGACTAGTTGCGCCAGGTGTTCACATCCAACCACATCACTGTACCGATGTCGGATCGAGTTGGCATAGTGAAGACACAGGTCGATCCTAGAGATGTCTCTGAATGTGGGTTCGGCAGGGAAGGTCATGTTGTACTGATTGTCAGTTATCCACTTCTTCAACCATTCCCCCCTGTAGTTGCCACCAGCAGGATCCCAGTATGCGTTGCGGGCATTCCAGTCGCCCAACAACACATCACACCCCACCAGCTTCTCCAACTCCCCACAAAACACATTCCTCCCCTCCTTGGGTGGGAGGTACACCCCAGCCAGCCTCCTTTCCACCCCGTCTTCATAACATCGCACCAAAGAAAAACATCTCTCATGCCCCACCACATCAAAAAGCCCACACAAAGCCGAGCGCACAAAAACCTCAACGCCTGAACCCTTAACAAATGAAAATAAATCCCACCCGTTAGCTTCATGCGGCACATGTAAACCATCCGCATCAACAGGTGGCTCCAAAACAAAAAACAAATCAACATAGGAAGACAACTCAAATGCCGCCTCTCGATTCCTCACCCCCTTCCCAACATTTAATACAAGAGTTGTAAAATGCATTAATTGGGGGCTTCTGCGGAACCACGTGAGCTCACCGAGCCCTCACCATGTAGAGTCGTATACCCCACAACAACAGGGTTGTCAAGCATGCCGCTCACATACTTGTTCTTATCAAGCCTCCCAATCCTTGGTAGCCCACTCTTCTTAGTGGGTGGTGGGGGGGATACAGGAGGGGGTGGGGGAGGGGAGGGGGAGGGGTCAACTTCCTTGCCCTTGGACGATGAAGCCTTCTTGGCATGTCTCTCCTCCTTGCAATCCCTCCTCAAGTGTCCTTCCTGGCGGCAGTTATAGCACTTCCTAGCCACCCTGTCATTCTCGCAGTTGTGGAACACATGTCCCACCTCGTAGCAATTGCTACATTTCAGTGCCCTCTTGTACTCGAAACCCATGTGTCCAACCTTGCCACACTTCCTGCACTTCCCGGCAAACTTCCCAGATGGCACGATAGCCGCCTGTCTCTCAGATGCCTCCATCTCCTTGCAGTATTCCTCATCCCTCGATTCCCCTGCAGTCTCTCTTCGATTCCTCCTCATTGTCCGATCGGAGAAGCCTTTGCGACTAGTGTCGTCAACAGTCTCAGGCGACGGGGCCGATTGTGGGAGGATGGGTGGGGTGCCTCGGATTTCCGTGGCGGTACAAGACAGGTGACCAGTAAAGTGGTCTGACCTGTCACACAACAAACACAGCCTGCGGGTGTGGGAACAAGCATTCCCTTTAACCCCAGGGCAGTTAATCATGCCACACTCATGGTCCTTAGACAGGTGTGACCCCAAACAAAAACGACATCGGGAGGGAAAGGCGCAGGTAACCTGCATGTGCCCAACCTGGAGACACTTCTGGCACACCACCGGAGGGCGATGCTCCATAAAAACTCTCACTGGTCTGGGGCGACCCCTCAAACAAACAGTGCCCTTGGTCAGCGCTTCCAAGATAGCATCGTTCTTCTCAACCACAAACCGGATACCACAGGTAGTGGCATTGTTTTGTCTCAAGGCCTTGGCCGATCCCAACAGGGCTGGTCGTCCAGCAGTGTTAAGACCCGGATTGGATTGTTTCATATCGAGACGGAGGCCATCATAGGCCTTGTCACCAGTCCAGGATTCCACCTTCCAAACAGATCCGCGACCAGTGTCTGCCAAGGGGACCTGTCCTACACGAATGGTGATCTTATCCATGTCTCGTTGGAATTCAAAGTCCGGAATGGCCAGCTCCTTCAGGAGGATCATCCTGATCCGCTGCAGTTGTCCGCTAATCTGACCAACCTCATGCTGTGCAAGCGTCATGAAGATGCAGCCAATCGGGGTCCAGAACACGGCTTCCTTAATGTACGGGACTGTCCCCGCAACCCTGCCCTTGTTGGACAGGAGAATGTTGATGCTAGACCGGATGGTCTCAGTGGTAACGCCATCTGGAAGTTCAACCGACTTCCTGTTCAAAAACCTGATGGTGAGGCCACGGCTCTTGGCCTTGGGGGTCGGTGACGAGGATGGGGGGGCAGGCACTTTGCTGTCACCCCTGTCGAACCTGGTGTTAGCAAGGTAGCTCTTCTTGCCTACCACAGTCTTCCATGCCCCTGGTACTGCTGCTGCCGGTCCTTCGGGAAGGGATGATTCCTCATCGGTAGAGGGCGTTTCCACCACCAGGGCCTTCTTCATCTGAACCAATTTAGGCTTGGTCTTGGCCTTCTTGTCAGCATCGGGGGTGGGGGTAATGGATACTCCACCATCACTGTCCGAACTGGAGGAGCTTGACGAGCCGCCCCCCGTCGGCAGTGGGAGGGCCACCTCCACCGGCTTCTTCTTCTCCTTCTTGGGCTTCGTACATCCATTTTCAATGTGCCCGACTACCTTGCACCGGTGGCACCTCTTCTCCTTATGGTCAGCTTTGGAAGGGGCCGAGCAGGGTGTGGCTTTGGTGGCATCAGGTGCCATGTGCCTATTGGCCACCGTGGCCCAAGACACTTTCTTAGCAGCAGGAGCAGCCGCAGCTGACTCCCCACTCACAGACGGAGTGCTTCTCACAGGAGGGGGAGGGGGGACGGGGGTGTCACGAGAGAGCCCAGTCCTTTTCTTGACTGCAGCCTCAAGCTTCCTGTTTTCTTCCTCCAATTCAAACACCCTGCTCCTCAGGGATCTATACAATATCCGAGATGTATCCAACATCTGGAATACCTTCTTCATATCCTCGGCAACCTCATCGAAGCTGCCATATCCTTCCTTACCCTCAAACAACAACCGCCGTACCTCTTCCCCCTGGTAATCCGACTCAGAACTTGAGTCCGAACTATCCTCCGAGGGACTAGGGGCATCTCCAGTACACGGGATAGCCGCGGGGGTTCCTATTTCATCAAGTACCCCAAGAATCAAGTCCCGGGATACCACCGACTCCGAACGTCTTGAGGGGGGGGCATACAATTCCTCATCCACCCTCCTCATTGCCTCATCCGCGCTATCCAACTGTCTCAGTGCATCCTGTGCCCTCACCACCTGTGCGTCCATATACTCCGGTTGGGTGGGGGGTTGCTCCACGATAGGCGAGCTGGACCGAACCGGGGAAGATGGGATCGCATCGGAGTCAGCGTACTTACTGTCTCCCATCCCAGTGGCCTCGGTATTCCTGTTGCCACCCATGTCCATGGGGGTGTCTCTGGCAATCGCCGCCCCAGAGGGAAGCACGTCAGCAGTAGCCAAAGGGGGGGAACTTGCACTATCTGATGACTCGATAGTAGACAGTGGGTATGGGACCTGCTTGAATCCCGGAGCCGTCTGTTGTCTGATTTCACCCAAGGTCAGTTGCTCCCTGGGAACCACCATCATCTTCCTCCCTTCCTTAGTCGGTACACCCTTAGTGGGAGTAAGAACCGACCCAGAACTACCACTGGACACA
>LN891012.1:365306-389972 GCA_900010015.1 Tuber aestivum | reverse complement strand
TCCAGTGAGCGAGCACCAACACCAAAGCTAAAGTACAAGCCCATCAACAGTCCAGCACCTACCCGTCCCACCTAGCCAGGCCACGGGAATCGCAGCACAATCAAAAAATCACTACCATCGGCAGTCCGATCTCGCGCCAAAAATCCTCATAAAAATCATAACAAAATAAATCCACCATCATCAACCCCACCCGGCACCCAAGAAAACGTTCCAGCACTGTCCCGCAAGAGGGCCATGACAGAGGGGCGGTACAAAGCCAGTCTCCCCTAAGCAATCAATCGAGGCAGGCATGAAGCCCACCCCTTGCACCGTAATAGCCAACCCAGGACACCCCTAGGGCAATATCCTTATAGGTATCCCAACCTATGTAGAGCCAACCATGTCCACCTCTTCTTCATGTTCCTCCGCATCCTCAAACTCTTGGGTAGCTGGACAGGGGCGAGAAGGGCAAACAGATGAGTGGGATTCATGTGGGCCATCACAGTTCACACACCTGGGCATAGTATGACTGCAGGGATGGCCTCGAAGGCGACAGGTAGCGGTGGGGCAGGAGTGATCCCCAGTGGAGTGAGGGAGGAGGCACCAGCGGCAGGAGGCGGGTAGGATGCATTTGATGCTGTGGTGGCCAAACTTGTGACAGTTTGCACACTGAGTGTATTTGTTGAAGCGTAGACGGCGCTCGGTACGGTAGGTATTGGAGAAGGCAGAGAGGCGTTTGCCAATGAAAGAGGGATCCTTGGGTCCAGTGATGGAGATGACCACGGTTGAGGCGAGTTTGCCGATGCGTGCTAAATCAGAGGTAAGCCACCTTGGCTGTTCAGTAAGAGATAAGCCTGAGTTGAATGTAGTGAGTTCTTGGGCAAGAGACGCCAGAGAGGTAGAGGTAGCAATGCCATGCACCAGAAGCTGGGTGGCAGGAGTGTCAAGATGGAGGGTAGAGGCACCAGGAATGAGGTGCAAAAAGGTTCCAACTTTGCTGTTGACAGTTGTTGCTCTAACCGTGTCCATGGTGGTGAGGGTAACATGTCCATCCCGAAAGGAGACAGACTGGATGAGAGTAGAGGCCAAGGCCTGGTTGATGCTGTCGCGTAGCTGCACAGCAGTAGTGGTAAGGGGGGCAGCGTCTCGTTTGATGATAAGCCGACGCTCGCGCATCGTGAGGCCGTTTTTCTTGTCGGTAAGGGGCTTAGCCGAGGTAGAGGAGGGTTTGGCTGGCTTCGGGCCAGGCTTTGTGGGTTTCTGGGAGGGCTTCCTTGCCCTCCTAGCGACCGTAGCCCAAAGAGGAAGGGCTGCCGGGCCAGGAGGTTGGGCATGGGGAAGGGTAGGAGGTAGAGGAGGAACAGAGGGCTGCTCTGTTGTGTTGGTAGCAGGAGGTGCCGGCGGGGCAGTGGTAGGAGCAGGCTGAGAGGGGATGGAGGGGCGAAGGTCGTCCAGTTCCTCAGTAAGGGCGGTGATGTGCTCGGTTAGCCCATCGGTCGCCTTCCTGTAGTCTTCGTGCAAAATTTGCATCATGTGGATTATGCTAGGGAAGGCCTTTCCAAAAGTGTTTGGTGCTGCGAATCCCTGTAACTCAAAGAACTCATCGAACATGCTCATGAACGCCCCGTTGGGCTTATCATAGTCATCCTGTGAGTATCGTGGTAAAGAAGTGGTGGTGCCGCTGCGTGGGCGTTTAAGCGAGGGGGGGCCCTGAGGCCGAAAGATAGGTGATAGGCGACCCTTCCCACAGGACTGTGAGGCCCCGTCAGGCTGTGTAGGAGGTTGCGGAACGAGAGGGGATGATGACTCCATGATGGAGATGATGAGGAGAAACTTTGACCCCGGTCGGGCCAAAGAAAGGTATCGTGGTGGATAAGATAATTCCCTGGAACGTAAGAAAGGGTGTCCGAAGGTGATTACCAGATTGCGTAAAAAAAGTAAAATATAAAGGTGCACACTCCTTTATATACTAAGAAAATCCTCCATGATCACTAATACGACAGAAAGTTCTTGGCATTGCATGCTGCCGCGATTCTTCCAATATGTTCCTTTATCTTCCATTGCGCGGCAATGCATCCCGACTACTTATACATAGGAAATCCTACTATGCAACTAAGAAAACCCTAACCAGTACATGTAACGAAAAACCCATCCATATTCCGTCTCCATGGTCGGGTGGCTGTGACACTAGCCTCCCTTTCTGACGCCGAAGTCCCTTGAGGCAAGTTACTCAGGCAAGGGTCCAGGTTTATGCGGGCAGCATTCATGGAACTGGTCCAGAACCTGGAGTCCATTGATGGAGTCGGCTGGCTCCCAGGTGGCCTCCGCATACCCTTTCCAACATATTAGATACCATAAACGGTTTCGAACGAATTCGGCACCCAGGACCTCTTCCACCTGCCAGTCCAGTTCACCATCAACCTCCCCAGGTGGTAGTAGCTATATCTTCAGCCTGGGAACGGGGTCCTGTGAGGCGAGATCAAGGAGAGAAACATGGAACACATTGTGAATCTTCATGGTAGGAGGGAGGTCCAAACGATAGGCGTGGGTCCCGATCTGGGCAAGGATGGGGTAAGGACTGAAATGTTTGTCGTCTAGCTTCACAGAGGGCCTTTTGGTTCTGATATTTTTGGCATTTAACTTGACATGGTCTCCAACCCGTAAGTGAGGGGCTGGGAGCCTCCCTTTGTCAGAGTATTCCTGTTGCCTGGCTTGGGCAAATGCGAGCTTGGTCCTGAGGGGATTGTGGATATCTTTGATACGGTCTACGAACGTTCTGGCCGTAGGCTCGTCGGAGGTCTCCATGGGGGCATCCAGGAAATCCATGTGGGGTTCATACCCATGGTTGGCAAAGAAGGGGGATAGGCCGCTGGATTCAGAAGCCTGGTTGTTGGCCGCAAACTATGCCATTGGGAGCGAGATGGACCAGTCGTCTTGTTGGTAGTTAATGAAAGCCCTAAGGTATTGCTCCACGATAGCATTGACACGTTCCGTCTGACCGTCCGTTTGGGAATAGAACCTGGCAGATAGTTTTCATTCCACCTGGAGCCTTTCACACACGGTTCTCCAGAATTCTGCCGTGAACTGGGTGCCCCGGTCACATGTGACAGTCTGAGGAAGACCATAAGGTTTCCAAACATGACGCAGGTATAGGTCAGCGAGGGTAGAGGCATTGATGGTAGTGCAACAGGTGACAAAGTGGTGTATTTTGGACATCTGGTCGACCACTACCAGGATAGCATCGTTTCCTTGGCTCCACGGCAGACCGGTAACAAAATCCATGGAGATATGTTCCCATGGGTGGTTAGGTATTGGTAGAGGACGGAGGACGCCAAAGGGGGCCTGCTGGGGAGGGCTGACTGTGTTGACAAATATGGCAGTTGGCCATGAAGCAGCCAATATTTTTCCTCACGCCAGGCCAGATATAATGTCAGGACATCATCTCCTGGGTCTTGGCGTGCCCGGGGTGACCTGCTGAAGGCCGATCATGAGATTCCTGTATGAGCCGTAGGCGTAGCGCATCGTGTTGAGGGACATAGACCCTGTCACGATAGAGCGACCTATCCCTGTCACCCTTGCACTCATTCAGAGACAAGAGGTGGGAGTGTCGGTCACTTTTATCAAGGGCGCGGAGGACCTGAATTGGAATCGTGTCAGCTTGGTAGGCTTCTTTCCACCGTGTTTCGATTGGGGACGCTCTGGTAGGCAGGGTAATCTTTGCCAACAAACTCCTAGGTTGAGACTGTAGCACTACTTGAGTGCGATGCTTCCTTGGTTCCTCCACCTCCTCTGGTGTTTCGTTCTTCATGGGAGTCAGGGCGTCAGCTTTGCTGTTCAGCTTTCCTGGTGTGTATTCAATTCAGTAGTTGAACTGTGACAGAAATTCGGACCATCGGGCCTGCCAGTTGTTTAAAAGCCTCTTGGTGGTGAAGTGGTTGAGGTTGAGGTGGTCTGTCAGGATGGTTACCTGTCTTCCCAGGAGGTAGCATCGCCATTCCTCGAAGGCTTTGACCACGGCCATGAGTTCCTTGTAGTAAATGTCGTAGTTGCCTTTGGCGGGACTGTGCTTGCGAGAATAGAAGGCAACAGGATGGAGACGTCCACTGTTGTCCGTTTGTGACATAACCCCAGCTGAGATGAAGTCGGAGGCATCAGTTTCAATGATCACTTCCTTGTCGAAATTGAAGTGGACGAGGACAGGGGCCATGGTGAAGGCCTTCTTTAATCGTTCGAAAGCACATTCACATTCAGGGGTCCATACAAAGGGTTTGTTTTTCTTGGTGATGGCAGTGAGAGGGTGCGCCAAATGGGAGAAGGCGCAGATAAACTGTCAGTAAAAGTTGCTGAAGCCAAGGAAGGTACGGACCTTGAGTACAGGGCCAGGAACAGGCCAAGTAGTAACTGTTTTAACCTTGGCGTTATGTATTCGAATAGTCTCGGGACTGATAATGAAGCCAAGGTATTCTACGTGGGTGACATCAAATTCACACTTCTCTGGTTTGGCTTCGAGGTTGGCTTCCCGCAAGGCTTTGAGTACCCAGCGCACATGTTCTATGTGTTCCTCTTCCGTCTTGCCGTAAACGAGGATGTCGTCAAGGTAGGCGATGCAGAACTGGTCTAACTCCTGGTGTAGAACCTTGTTGATAAAGGCCTGGATGGTGGCGGGAGCATTGATGAGGCCGAAGGGCATGACGTTAGAATCGAAGAGTCTGTATCAGGTATGGAAAGCTGTCTTCCAGTGATCTTATTTGTCCATTAGGACCTGGTTGTAGGCCCTACGGATGTCGATCTTGGAGTAGATTTTGGCCTCAGCAATGTGCATGAAGGTTTCAGTTATAAGGGGGAGGGGACCACGATCCTTCATAGTGCCTTCATTTAATCCCCAGTAATCGACACAAAGTCTCAGGGTGCCATCCTTTTTTTTGAAGAACAGTATAGGCCAGGCCGCTGAGGAGGTGGAGGGGCTGATGAAACCTTTCTCCAAGTTTTCATCACTCCATCCTTTCACGGCAGCTAGTTCAGGTGGGGACAGGTTGTCGAGAGGGCCAAAGGGAGGAGTGAAACCAGGTTTCAGGGGTATTTCATAGTCCACTCCTGGTCGGCTGGGAGGAAGTTGGGTCTGTTGCTTTTCTAGGAATATGGGTAGGAAATCATGGTACTCGGGAGAGACAATTTCCTTGATTTCCTGTTGCTCCAATACTGTATGGTGGAGGGTGCGTTGAAAGGCATAGGCTTTGAGGAAGTGGGGGATTTCATGCTTGATTCCTTGGATGCCAGTTACATCAGCGGTGCAGTGTTGGAGACAATAGTCAGATTCAAAGATGACAGTGCTGGAGGCAAAGGGCATGGTGACGTCATGTTGTTTTAAGCAGGGGATACCAAGGGTAAGGGGGTAACCTCCCAGTTTGCTGATAAAGGCTGGGACAGACTCGAGGTGTTCGTTTATTTTTAGGTCAAAATGGGTAATCTGGGTGATTGCCCCAGAGCTGATGGGTCTTCCATTAATAACTGAGATGGGTACGGGTTCTGTAAGTTGGGATGATGGGAGGTGGTAACAGCTAGTGAAGTCTATATCCATGAAAGCATATCCAGTTGCTCCAGAGTCAATGAGGGCGTGGGATCGGATTACATGTTGGTTGTCTATAATATCACAGGCGACTGCCAAGTGGTTATCCTCAATTCTATTTTCCATTTCGTGCAGAGATAAACTAGAAATAACTAAACCAGGAGAAGACTTAACATGTCCCATGTCAGTACTGGGGGGTGCACATGGGACCAGTAGTTTTCCGACTCTTCTTGGGTGGGGAGGGGCTCCTTAGGAGCGGGAACGGTGTGGGTGGCAGCCCCACGCATGGGGCGCGGTCCGTTATTAGGACAGGCGCGAGCCATGTATCCATGCTCTCCACAGTAGAGGCAGACGCCACGGTTGATCCTTTCTTGCCTTTCGGCCATGGAGACCTTTCTGCGACCTGGATAGAGGTCCATGGGGCCAGTCATGGTGCTGGTAGCTGTGGTGGTTGGGGGCAGAGCGGGAGCAGGAGGACAAGGCACGACTGGGGTGGAGGTTCTCCAAGATGTAGAGGAGGAGGCTTTCATTTTGACAGCTCGGGCACGGACATGGTTGTCTAGCTGCTTGAGGAGGGTGAGGTAGTCGTTCCAAGCTTCGGGGACCGGGAAAACATGTACCAGGGTATCCTTCAGCTCAGTGCTGAGGTCCTGATAGAGGGAGGTGCGTTTGCCAGTATTGTTCCAAACCCTGTCCCCTGCCAGGTATTGGAAGTCGGCAAGGCATTCCACGAAGGGCCGGTTCTGTTGCTGAAGGCCGCTCAGAGCCTGTTCGGAGGTTCAGGCCCTGTTGGGGTTGCCGAAGCCTTGTGCCAGTTCAGCCTAGAACCCCTCCATGTTTGCAAAGTCGATGAGGTCATTCATGGCTCAATATTGGACTTGGACGAAGGCGCGTCTGCGCAGGAGACCAAAGGCATAGCCAAGACGGTGTTGTTCACTGGTGAACCGGTGGGCGTCACCCTGGACCTTCATCTGCAGTTGGATGAGAAAGGGGTGGGGCTTGTCGGTAGCACCGTCCAATTGTTCGGGGTTGGGTATCGAGACTTCTTTGTTGCCACCAGCAGGAGCTGTGGCACCGGGAGCGGGCTTGAGGGCGAGGGCGGTATTCAGGGATGTGATGGTGGCATTGGCCTGTGCGAGGTTGGCTTTGATGATGAGGAGGAGCAGGTGCGTTCAGGATTCGACAAGCCAGGTCCCTGGCGAGGTTGAACTGGGCCTGAAGCTGACCATGGTCTAGACTTTGTGCGTGTTCATCCCTCAGACCAACGAGGGTCTGAAGGGGACCATTGATGTTATCAGAGAGGTGGGATGTGGCCATAGTTTGGTGTGGGTTAGGTCCTGGTGGACGCAATCTTGTGTAATGGACAGGGTCTAAGGGTCGGGTAGCCCATGGCACACCACGATCAGGACCGGCAGGATTCTGGAGGCAAGGTCTTGGTGTGGGGGTACAACTGAACCGAGTTGTACGAGGTTCGGGGTTCAGGGGTTCAGGGTCAGAGCTGAGGTGTTCAAGAGGACGCCAGATAATAAAGAATATAATTCCTAGATACAGGTGTCCGAATTCAATCTAAGTTTATTTATCCTAGTCGCGACAAAACATGGCTTATGATCGAGCTAACATCCCTCGTAACCCGTAAATCATAACAAAATCACTACCACGGCAGACCGTCTCGCAACCCTCCGTCCAAACATAAATCCAATCCAAAAAAACAGTCCACTACCAACAGGCTCACGGGCGCTCGTGCCGCAAGCGACACCCCGGATTAACACGTCTTCCTGTCCCGCATACCCTATCCATCTCGCACATCACCATCAGCAATTTCATCTTTCACATATTCAACAAATGAAATATACAATCTGTCCCAGCACCACGTAGTGTTCCTCCAATGACCCGAAATATCAACAAATGTGCCATCACAAAAACAACAGTGGGGTCCCTTAACCAACTCATAGCTCCTTGCCTAAGCAAACACAACTGACACTCGTTCCGCCAACGCCATATCTCCAAAACGCCCATACATCCGCATCCAGTACAGGTCCATACACTGGTCCAAACAGGTAGGAGCCTCATTAAAGTGCGTTCGGAAGGCCTTAATCAGTGACTGCCCATCCAGTCGCGTCCGACGCTTTGCTATAGCAGTACTGCAACCAGGGCATGAAGTCGTTTCCAGAGGTAGGAAGAATCACTTACTGACTGCGCCCTTGACGCTCGGCAGCCGACAGTATGCATGCTCGTGAGCAGTCTCCCACCTCCCGCACCTCCATCCACTCTTCTTAACAACCAGCTGTCCATCCCGCTCGATCAACACCGTCCCATCAAATGGGTTTCCAGCCACCACCATCTCCCCATCAACCGCTGCCACATTCCTTGGGATACCAAGTCCCAACCATCGATGCGTCCTCCACCAAGCTCGCCAAGCCCCAACCCTGCTATCTTTAAACAGGGTATCAGCATCGGGTCGATTGCGGAGGTAGCTTGCAGTTGTGGTCCAGTGGTCCCGGTCATTTCTTCCGACGCCACCATCATGTCCAACCAGGCCAGTCCCACTGCGAATTCTTATCAACACATAGGCGTCTAACCTTGTAAGACCCTGAAGATGTCGGGGTGCCACAGGACCCCGCTCGTAATACTCATAGCCCTGAGAAACGTGCCAACTGGTCCACTCGTCACGACGTAGCTCTCTTGCCAGTGCCGCATGCCCAATTCCAAAGCCAACCCCATCCCAATCGCCGGGTCGGAGTTTATGGTGTATACACTCCTTGGCCCGCATATCGACGACCTCATTGCCGACCACTCTGGTGTGTCCAGGAACCTATTCAAAGGAGATCCTCCCACACTCGTCTAACAGCGGGGTGAATACCTCCCACATCTCAGCTGAGTCACCTTCAGGAAACATCCCCTCAACCAGCATCAATGCAGGAACACAGTCCAAAAATATATGAGTGTCATGTAGCGGGTGAACTTCCTTCAGATATCTCAGTGCCCCCACTACCGCAAACAGCTCACATTCCACTATGCTCCAAGAGGGAGGCACAGCTTGTCCCATCACCCGGACACCCACCTGGTAATACACAGCCCATGCCGCCCCCGCCTTTCCGGAGTGCTTGGAACCGTCCGTGTATATCACCAAACCGGGAGAAATGAGCAGTCCCGGGACTCGTGCATTGTGTCTGGCTATAACCACTTCTTTGCCCTTACCAATCACAACGGCTGGGCAAGCCCGAAGTTCTCTTTCAGACATTTGTCGTTGTGGCACCATGCCTCCCTCCTTCCAGCCTAGCCGGATGTGACCAAACCATGGATGGTTGTCACAGTATCGCAGGTTGATGAATTGGCTATAACAACGGCGCTGCAGGTACCGTCCTTGAATGTGGACTGGCAGTACCCCAAACGCAGCCAGCAGGATGTTGTTAGCCAACTTGAAGGGGGTGCGGAACACAGAGTGGAGGCACTGGTTGACATGGACTTGAATCTGTTTCACATACAACTTATAGTCGGTCACAAATTCAAGTCCGTAGTAGACAGTCGGGAGGTAGGCTGCTTGCACCAAACGGTAAGTTTCCCATGCCCCGATACCACCCAAACTACTATATCATCGCCCCAATGCCCCAATCCTCCTTCTCACCTCCAGACTCCTCCCCAACCAATACTTAATATGAGCAGAAAAATTAAGGAAAACATTAAACCTATACCCGAGAACCCTCAGATCCTCAGATGGCTCAACCAGTTCCCCCTCCAATTCCAACCCGTCCCAATCCCTATCCCCAAATCCAATGCACTGGGTTTTCAGGGCACTGAACCCCATACCCCTGGCCCTAGCCACCCGGTCAAGGTCCGAAAATAATTCACCAGCGTGTCCTTGTGCCGCATGTTGACTTTGTGCAGCCACAAGAATCACACCGTCATCCACATAAGATACCACTCCATGCCGCACCCCTGGCGAGTATCGCATCCTAGGAGTAAAAATGTCGGCCACGTATGCGCCAAAGAGGAATGGAGACAGGGGGGATCCCTGTGGGATGCCCCTGTTGGTGTAGTAATGCTTAGAAATGCGTCCGTTGAATCGAAACCGGACTATTCTATTAGCGCGCCACCGCCGTATCCAACTGCAGAGGGTCAAGGTGCACCCCCTCGCCATTAAAAAACCAGAAAGGAGGTCAACATTGATGTTATCAAATCCTCCCACGACATCGACCGACAGCATCATCCTGTAGTAGCCCCCATTGTGCTTCAGGAACTCAAAAACAACTGCCATGGCATCGTGGACACCCCGTTTCCGTCGCGAACCGAACTGCGTCTCCCCCAACTCTAAGCACTGTGCAAGTCTGATGAGTATCACCCGTTTGGCCACCTTGGCCATCACTGGCAGCAGATGTATCATCCTCCAGGCCTTGACCACATCATACCGTGGCTTGCCCACCTTAGGGATCAACACTACCTCTGCCTCGTGCCAGTCTCCAATGTCATATTTCAACCCATGATTTAGCAGGGGCCGTAGTCCTTCTGGCGGCCTCTTCATCCAGAACCTCAAAAAGGGGTATCCCATGTCATCCGGGCCTGGTCCTGTATTAGTGGGGGACCGAGCCAGTGCCAATTCCATCTCGTTGGCGCTACCAATATCGACCATTGGGGGCTCCCAGGCATGGGCCATACCAGGTTCCAGCTGGGCTGCGATGGCATCTGCCATGTCTTCGTGTGTGGCGGCCCACCTATTGTCAGCAATTTCCATGACAGGCAGTATCCTTCTTGCATCCAGTCGCTGGACTATCTTGAACACCCCGGGGTCCTCAGCCTGGCCAAGCTGTTCTCGAATGTACTCAAATCTTGCCCGGACAACCGATGCCCTGTAAACAAACCTAGCAAGCCGGTAATCAGCCTTGTGTGAGGGGTCACCCCTACCAAACTTGCGTAACCTTCGGACATCTTTCCGCATCCGATCCAGTTCCGGTGTCCACCACCTGCATGGTATCCTGCTTGTCGGTGGCCTGGGTAAACCATCGACCATCCCCCGTGCTTTATCCCAAAGACCAGCATCTGGCACCTCCTGCATCGAATCCAATTTGGATCCAACTTTCTCCCAGCACACCTTCTTCCATGCAGGTTTGACCTGGGTCATGTCGGCAGGTGCCGTCACATCTAGTTTGATCAGCTGTGCCGTGTGTTCGCATCCCACAGCGTCGCTACCCCGATGGCGAATCAAGTTGGCATAATGAAGGCACAGGTCGATCCTCGAGATATCACGAAAAGTATCTTCCCAAGGGAAGGTCATGTTGTACCGGTTGTCGACCATCCATTGCCTCAGCCACTTGCCCCTGTAGGTACTACCGGAAGGGTCCCAATATGCATCCCGGGCATTCCAATCACCCAACATCACATCACTCCCCACCAGCTTTTCCAGCTCCTCACAAAAGACCTCCTTCCCATCCTTGGGTGGAAGGTACACACCAGCCAACCGCCTCTCTACCCCGTCATCATAGCAACGTACCAAGGAAAAACATCTCTCATGCCGTACCACATCAAAAAGCCCGCACAAAGCCGAACGCACAAAAACCTCAACACCTGAACCCTTAACAAATGAAAATAAATCCCATCCACTAGCTTCATGTGGCACATGCAAACCATCCGCGTCCACCGGTGGTTCCAAAACAAAAAATAAAACAACATAAGAAAACAAATCAAATGCCGCCTCTCGATTCCTCACCCCCTTCCCAACGTTTAATGCAAGGGTTGTAAAATGCATTAAAGTGGGGATTCTGCGGAACCACGTGAGCTCACAGAGCCCTCACCATGAATAGTTGTGTACCCCACAATAGCGGGTTGCTCAATCATGCCACAAACATATCTGGTCTTATCAAGACGACCAATTCTGGGCAGACCATTCTTCTTGGTAGGTGGTGGGGGAGATACTGGAGGAGGTGGGAGAGGGGAGGAGGAGGGGTCAACTTCCTTGCCCCTGGACGAAGAGGCCTTCTTACCCCTGTTCCTCCTGTTCCTGTCCCTCTTGACCTTCTCCTCCTTGCAGTCCTTGGTCACATGCCCTGCCTCATGACAGTTAAAGCACCTAACCACTCTCTCCTTCCCACAGGTCTTGAACGTATGTCCGACCTGATGACAGTTGTTGCATCTGAGTGTCTGTTTGCACTCGTATGCCATATGCCCAATCGTGCTGCAGTTCCTGCACCTCCCGGTAAACTTCTCAGATGGCATGATAGCAGCTTGTCTCTCGGATGCCTCCAACTCCTTGCAGTAGTCAGTATCCCTTGACTCACCATCATACTCCCTTCTGTTCCTTCTCATTGTCCTGTCAGAGAAACCCTTGCGAGAAGTGTCATCAACCGTCTCAGGCGAGGGAGCCAGTGGCGGGAGTGTCGGAGGGGTACAGCGAGTCTCGGTGGCGGTGCAGGATAAGTGTCTGGTAAAATGATCCGACCTATCACATAGCAAGCAGAGCCTCCGGGTATGGGAACAACTATTCCCTTTAACCCCTGGGCAGTTAATCATGCCACACTCATGGTCCTTAGACAAGTGTGACCCCAAACAAAATCGGCAACAGGAAGGGAAGGCGCAGGTAACCTGCATGTGTCCGACCTGGAGACACCTTTGGCACACTACCGGGGGGCGATGTTCTATAAAAACCCTCACTGGCCTAGGGCAGCCCCTCAGACAGATAGTGCCCTTAGCCAGGGCTGCCATAATGGCATCGTTCTTCTCCACCACAAACCTAATCCCACATGTAGAGGCGTTCATCTGCCTCATGGCCTTCGCTGATCCCAACATGGCAGGTCGTCCGGCAGTGTTCACTCCCGGGTTGGAGTTTTCAATGTTGAGACGGAGGCTGTCATATGCCTTGTCCCCAGTCCAGGACTCCACCTTCCAGATCGATCCATATCCAGTGTCCGCCAATGGAACCTGCCCCACACGAATGGTGATCTTATCCATGTCGCGCTGGAATTCAAAGTCCGGGATTGCCAGTTCCTTAAGGAGGATCATCCTAATCCGTTACAACTGTCCACTAATCTGGCCGACCTCATGTTGTGCAAGTGTCATGAAGATGCAACCAATGGGGGTCCGGAATACTGCCTCCTTAATATACGGGACCGAACCCGCTACTCTGCCCTTGTTGGACAGGAGAACATTGATGCGAGATCGAATCGTCTCAGTCGTGATGCCATCTGGCAGCTCAACCGACTTCCAGTTCAGGAACCTGATCGTGAGGCCGCGGCTCTTGGCCTTTGGTGTCAGCGACGACGAGGGAGGCGGGGGCATCTTGCTATCACCCTTATCAAACCGGGTATTAGCCAAGTAGCTTTTTCTTCCAACCACAGTCTTCCAAGCCCCAGGAATCGCAGCTGCAGGCCCTTCCGGGCGGGTGGGTTCCACATCCGTCGCAGGTGTCACGGCCACATCAGGCTTCTTAAGCTGAACCAACTTAGGTTGGGCCTTGACCTTTTTGTCAGCCGGGGGGGTGGAAGTAACAGATACTCCACCTTCACTGTCCGAACTGGAAGAGCTAAACGAGCTTCCTCTTGCCGGTAGTGGGAGGGCTACCTCCACTGGCTTCCCCTTTTTCATTTCGGGCTTCCTGCATTCCCTCGCAATATGCCCTATAATTCCACAATCGCGACACCTCTTTCCCTTGTTGTCATTCTGACGGGAGACCGACGACGTGGCTGTAGCTTGGGGAGCCACAGGATCCATATGTTTATTGGCCACCGTGGCCCAGGACACCTTCTTGGTAGCAGGAGGAGACGCAGCTGACTCCCCACTCACAGATGGAGTGCTCTTCACAGGGGGAGGTGTGGGCGGGGTAGGGGAACTCTTGGTCAGCCCAGTCCTCCTCCGAACAGCCTCTTCCAGCCTCCTATTTTCCTCCTCCAATTCAAAGACCCTCGACCTCAGGCCCCTGTACAACAACCGTGATTCATCCAGCATCTGGAATATCACCTTCATATCCCTCGTCACATCTTCAAGGTTATCATAACCTTCCTTCCCACCAAACAAAATCCTGCGTACCTCCTCACCCTGATAATCTGACTCAGAGCTAGAGTCAGAGCTATCCTCTGAAGGGCTGGGGGCATCGCCGGTGCAAGGTATGGCTGCTCGTATTCCAATTTCATCAAGTACCTCAAGGATAAAGTCCCGAGATACAACCCACTCAGAGCGTCTCGAAGGAGGGGCATACAAATCCTCATCCACCCTCCTCGATGCTTCCTCCGCATCATCCAACTGCCTCATGGCATCCTCAACCCTCGCTACCCAGGCATCCACCGATTCCGACTGGGTGGGGGGCTGTGCCACAATGGGCGAGCTGGACCGGATCGGGGACGAGGGGATTGCTTCAGAGTCAGCATACTTACTGTCCCCTAGTCCCGTACCCTCGGTATTCTTATCACCACCAATGTCCATGGGGGTGTCCCTAGCAATCACCTCCGAAGAGGGAAGTACATCAGTAGTAGTCAAAGGGGGGGAACTTGCCCTATCCGTGGACTCAATAGTCGAAGCTGGGTATGGAACCTGCTTGAATCCGGGAGCTGTCTGCTGCCTAATCTCACCCAAGGTCAACTGTTCCCTGGGGACCACCATCATGTTCCTTGCCTCCTTAGTCGGCACCCCTTTGGTAGGAGTGAGCACCGAACCCGAACTCCCACTAGACACAGATATCAAAGTAGGGTCAGGGGAGGGGGAGCGTCCACGTCGTTTTCCTTCTACAAACGGGGGCGGCGTGGGTTCGTAGTCGGAGTCTGAACTGGTATTAAGTCCAAACTTAGCTTTGGTATTGATTTTTTCATGCCCGGAGGACAGCGACATTGCGTCCAACAGGGCATTGATGGAGTGACTTCTGTGAGCCAGAGGGGCCAATGTTTCCGGCGCCATTTTGTCCACTGTGGCTGGAGACAGGATTTGCCTCGGGGGGGTAGAAGCCCAACTAGAAGCCTCCATGGTAGCAGAGGGACCATCTTCTGGAGCAGGCACGTTGGACTCTGGGATCACCGCCTGTGAGTCACCAGGAGCCGAGGAGTCGTGGGATGGCGCGAATTCCGATCACCCATCCGGATTGTATCGGTCGAAAAATCTAGCAGTCGAAGCGAGGTCCAGGCCACATCCAGCCACACAACCCCTACCAATCAACCAACCCTTCACCCAACATTCCACATCTTTCATAGTGACAGGCTTGACAGCAATAACCATAGCCCTCACCTCATTATCAAACGCCTCGTTGATAGAATTGACACAACTGTAGTCATGATCGCACGAGAGGAACTTGTAGTCACCTCCCGGATCCCGGTAGGACCGGATCTCAAAAGGAACAAGGGCGCGGTGGTGTTTCACCTTATCGTGTGGTGGAACCGCGACGTCGAGAATAACCGAGGGCGTAACCAAGGAGAAGGAGGAAGGTTCCACGTCCGAAATCATGGACGAGGAAACCTCAAACGACAAGGCCGAAGCCTGAGGAGAATGGGAGGGAGACGACATGTCTGCCCGCCCAACTGCACCTGGGATTACTGGGCTAAAACCACGGATATCACGCCCAAAGTGCCTTCGAGGCTAGGTAGCGCACACCAACTCGACCCTAAGCGAGGGGAGGAGGGAAGTAAATGTTTCAGGTACGTGAAACAAAATAAACAAACAAAGTGCAAAATAAATAACCGAGCCGAAAAGCTTCAAAGAAGTAAAGGAATATCCCTGGCAGGTAAGAAAGGGTGTCTGAATTCAATCTAATTTTATATTTATACTCGCGCGCACCTTACAGGCTTATGCTACGAGCGATCATCCCATCATACACCTACCATAAGGGCAGGGGGGCCTCCGGCGGACCACAAGCGGACCGGAACCGCACTGGAAAGTAACAGCCTGGGACCGGGGTCCCCACGATACACCGGCGCCCATAACAACAATATACAAGACCAAGAAACCTCCAAACCCAAACCGTTCAGACCTATGAGAGACCCCGAAAGAACCCCACAAGCCAACACCTCCGCGAGCGAGCAAACACGAAAGCTAGGTACAAGTCCATCAACAGTCCCAATCACACCCGCCCCAACCGACAAACTGACACCCAACCCGACAGGAACAGAGCGACCGAAGTCCTTGGTCCCGCCAAGCGAGGGGAAGGTAGTTCCGGCCCACGACCACCACAAAAAATAAAATAAATCAAAAATATCAAATCTGGTCTTAATACCGTCCCGCAAGTTCCATATCATCCTCCACAGTAGAATCCCACCCATCACCCCCCACCAACACGCCAGGAGAGTACCCCAGCTCAGCGAACTGCTCAGGGGTAAACTCCTGGAGAGCGGTGAACGGACCATCCAGCGTAGCCCTCGAGACAGAAGCCGAAGCCTCGCCCCACTCCCGGCCACGCCCCCTCCCCGAACGCCGTTTGCGCCGCCGACCACCAGAAGCACTAGACTCCCCGCCAGCAACATGCCCAATCCCACCCCACACTCCCTCCTGCTCCACCGGTGCCCACTTTCTAGCCTGCTGCCCCGGCAACCTCAACTCCCGGAAGTCAGACATGCTAACTCCCACACTCGGAGGCGAGCTCACAGCTCGACGCCCAACAGGCGCCAGCGAAGGGAACCGAGTCTTGTACCGCCTCACCACATACGGGTTCTCGCCCTTAGGCCAATGCCCACGGGGCAAGTGCCTGGGGGGGTGGTCCAGACCCCAAGCAACATCCACCAATACCGTAACCACCGAGCCGTCCGACAAGACAGACCCATCAATCGATCCTTCATTGACGGGGGACAAAGGCAGCTCCAGTCCGGCCAGGGGGGCGTAAGAACCGACGAACAAATCCACGAAGTCAGGGACACCAGGCCCCTCCGACACCACACCGGCAGGGCCAGCCACCACCCCGGGCTCAGCCACCAATGGCTCAGGCTCCTGCATCCCCGAAGGGGAGGACGCCACCGTGGGCACCCGCACCGTAGCCACCTCCTCTTCTTCAGCCACCCCCCCGCTGGGAGGCGGCGTCATGTCCCCTGGCCCGCCCAACGGATGGGAGGGCGAACGCCTAGCCGCAACCAAGGCCGCACGCTCCCATTCCGACAAGTGGAGTCGACGAGACAGTACCGAGACGTGGTGGCGAAGGCGCGAAACCTCCTTCCGAAGAAGAGAAGCCTCATCGACCGACGCCGAGAGGGAAGATAAGGCCACAGCGACCTTGCCCGCCGAAAGGGAAGAACCTCGCTTAGACATCGAAGGGACCGACCGAAGCGAACGACCGACGGCAACGTAGAACCTAAATGCAACGAACGTAAGGACAAAGCCTTACGAGGTTAATAAATGTAAGTGAAGGTGAACATTCCTTCACAAACAAAACCGGAAGTTATCGTGAGATAAAGTCAGGGATGACGTGGAGTTGAGGTAGATCCTTGGAACGTAAGAAAGGGTGTCCGAATAATATCTAAGTTTATTTATACTCGTCGCGCCAAAACATGGCTTATGATCGAGCGCCCCCCCGACAGGAGCTTAACACCGGTCGGGATCCACCGCTGGGACTGGGGCCCTGCTACCCCCGCAAAATACAGGCAACTAAATACAAGATACCGATCCTCCGGCCCCATACCGTTAACCACTCCAGTGAGCGAGCACCAACACTAAAGCTAAAGTACAAGCCCATCAACAGTCCAGCACCCACACGTCCCACCTAGCCAGGCCACGGGAATCCCAGCACAATCAAAAAATCACTACCATCGGCAGTCCGATCTCGCGCCAAAAATCCTCATAAAAATCATAACAAAATAAATCCATCATCAACCCCACCCGGCACCCAAGAAAACGTTCCAGCACTGTCTCTCAAAAGGGCCATGACAGAGGGGCGGTACAAAGCCAGTCTCCCCTAAGCAATCAGTCGAGGTAGGCATAAAGCGCACCCCTTGCACCATAATAGCCAACCCGGGACACCCCTAGGGCAATATCCTCATAGGTATCCCAACCTATGTAGAGCCAACCATGTCCGCCTCTTCTTCATGTTCCTCCGCATCCTCAAACTCTTGGGTAGCTGGACGGGGGCGAGAAGGGCAAACAGATGAGTGGGATTCGTGTGGGCCATCACAGTTCACACACCTGGGCGTAGTATGACTGCAGGGACGGCCAGGAAGGCGACAGGTAGCGGTGGGGCAGGAGTGATCCCCAGTAGAGTGAGGGAGGCGGCACCAGCGGCAGGAGGCAGGCAGGATGCATTTGATGCTGTGGTGGCCAAACTTGTGACAGTTTGCACACTGGGTGTATTTGTTGAAGCGTAGACGGCGCTCGGTACTGTAGGTATTAGAGAAGGCTGAGAGGCGTTTGCCAATGAAAGAGGGAGCCTTGGGTCCAGTGATGGAAATAACCACGGTTGAGGCGAGTTTGCCGATGCGTGCTGAATCAGAGGTAAGCCACCTAGGCTGTTCAGTAAGAGACAAGCCTGAGTTGAATGTAGTGAGTTCTTGGGCAATAGACGCCAGAGAGGTAGAGGTAGCAATGCCATGTACCAGCAGCTGGGTGGCAGGAGTGTCGAGGTGGACGGTAGAGTCACCAGGAATGAGGTGCAAGAAGGTGCCAACCTTGCTGTTGACAGTGGTTGCTCTAACGGTATCCATGGTGGTAAGGGCAACATGCCCATCCCGGAGGGAGACAGACTGGATGAGAGTGGAGGCCAGGGCCTGGTTGATGCTGTCGCGTGGCTGTACAGCAGTAGATGTAAGGGGGGCAGCGTCTCTTTTGATGATGAGCCGACGCTCGCGCATGGTAAGGCCCTTTTTCTTTTCGGTAAGGGGCTTAACCGAGGTGGAGGAGGGTCTGGCTGGCTTGGGGCCAGGCTTTGTAGGTTTCTGGGCGGGCTTCCTTGCTCTCCTAGTAACGGTAGCCCAAGAAGGAGGGGCTGCCGGGCCAGGAGGTTGGGCATGGGGAAGGGTAGGAGGTGGAGGAGGGACAGAGGGTTGCTCTGTAGTGGAGGTAGTAGGAGGTGCCGGCGGGGCAGTAGTATGAGCAGTCTGAGCGAGAGCGAAGCCACGAAGGAAGTCGATTTCCTCAGTAAGGGCGGTGATGTGCTCGGTTAGCCCATCGGTCGCCTTCCTGTAGTCTTGGTGCATAATTTGCATCATGTAGATCATAATGGGAAAGGCTTTTGCAAAACTGAACGGTGCTTCAGTCTTCTCTGCCTCTGCCAACTGTTCAAACATTTGCATGAAGGCGCCGTTAGGCGCTGCAAAGTCTTTTTCTGAGTATCGTATAGTCGAGGTGGTGCTGCTGCATGGGCGTTTAAGCGAGGGGGGGCCCTGAGCCCGAAAGATAGGTGATAGGCGACACTGCCCACAGAACTGTGAGGCCCCGTCAGGCTGGGTAGGAGGTTGTGGAACGAGAGGCGGTGAAGACCCCATGATGGAGGTGATGAAGGGGAACTTTGACCCCAGTCGGGCCAAAGAAAGGTATTGTGGTGGATAAGATAATTCCCTGGAACGTAAGAAAGGGTGTCCGAATTCAATCTAATTTTATTTATACTCGTCGCGCCAAATCTGGCTTATGAGCGAGTCCCCCTCCGGCCAGGAGTAAGCGCGAGCCGGATATGAACTAAAATACAAGATACCAATCCTCCGACCCCATACCGTTAACCACCCCGGTGAGCGAGTACAAACACCAAAGCTAAAGTACAGGTTCATCAACAGTCCGGCACCCACCCACCCCACCTAGCCATGCCGCGGGAATCCCAGCACAAATAAAAAATCACTACCACCCGCAGCCCAGCTCCGGCCTCGCTCCAAAATTCCTCATAACAACATAACAAAAAAAATCCCCCCCACCCCAACCCCACCCAGCGGCCAACAAGGCGTTCCAGTACTTGTTAGACCTACAGGGGCGGTATTCGGTCAGGTCAGCTCCATCCGACACATAATGCCATCAGCAGCGTCATCCCTCAACCTTAGCCAGTTTCCCCAAAGCCAGGTCGAGGTAGGCATGGCAGCCATCCCCTTGCACCGTATTAGCCAACCCGCGGACTCCTAGGGCTGGCCACAACCGTCACCACAGTCAACAATTTCGGGCACCCCACAACCCGGGGCCCCAACCAAAGACAAAGTAACTATAAAGGGGGCGATGACAGACCGTGAAGGCCAGCGGGGCCTGTCTCCCACCTGTGGTATCCTACCCCCAACCAGCCACCCACATCCCAACCCAACAGCCGAACCAACGAAACAACATGAAACCCAAAGAAACCCAACCCAGCGACAACACCAACTCCCTCGCCCTCCCCAAGACAGGACTCCCACTCTTTCCCACCGTAAAGGACCCGGACTCAGATAACGAGAGCAAAACCATCACCACCCCCTAACACAACCGACAACCATCCAACCACCATCCAGGCTGCGGGGGGTTACGGTGTACCTCACACTGACAAACAATCGAGGGCCGGCTCCCAGTATTATTTCTCCCGCCTAGCCCAACATGTCTCCGAGCGCAATGCCTCAGGCACGCCTTCAGGTCATCTAATGCATCAGGTGCAGATCAGGCCCGCCAGACCAGGCGCCCCCAGGCGCCGCACCGCAACATCGATCCAGCCACCGAGTCGCATCAAGCCGAAGCTCAACCCAGACTTCTCGGCGACTATATATATCCGATGCCATGACGGCCGGTCATTGTCTACCAGTACCGCCACAGCCCAACTGCAGCCACACATATAAGCCACGGCCCCACAGAGCCCACCCCCCGAACGATTAGCGAAGGCCATAATAACCGGCCACATTACCGAGGAAACATGGGGTGCAGGATTGTAGACGGGCGTCAAGCTCCCAAATCGGGAGGACAGCTCCATGGACACCCGGCAGAATAACACCAGGTGGGACCCGAACCAAGCCGCCCGAAGGCCAAGGAAGGGCCACTTCAGAGACCGAGGCCACCCATACACGGCAGCTAACAGCCCACCATCCACCCACCCGAGCAGCGTAGACCCAGGAAGGCAGGCATAGAATATCCGGGCCAAAGGAAACAGGCCCAGAACAGCATCGTCACGACGACCAGCCTCAGAACAGTTGCGACCGTAGAGAGTAAGCACCAGTCAGGCTAAGCGAGCCGAGGAATACCACACTTGTAATGGGTGTGATCGCCAAGGCCCCCCAATACCCAACACGGCTAGTGCCAAGCCCCCACGCACGGGAGCCCAGCAGCCAATCGCCCACCACCACCACAATCCCAACCGCAGAAGTCAAGAGAGGGGGCGTAACCACCAGGGTCAAAGGCATCCCCACCCAGGTCGGGCAAGGAAGTAGACCCCACAACCACCCGTAGCAGCCACACGAACGGAAAACATCGTGGGAACGGGAGGAAACAACATCGTAGGATTCCGACCGAAGAATGTAGCCGACAGCCAGGTATTCCCATCAGGGGACCCGACCGTAAAAGTGTGATGCGATCGGTACGACGAGTTAAATACAGAGTGGTCATCAATCGACTCTGTAGGCGTTAGTGCCACTGGAAACAACGCATGAAACAACCAAAGGGTAGGCCTTAGAACTCCAACACGAAGAATGGAGGCGCCCGATCCTCTCAGCAGCAGGGTGATCCCCCGACAACAACCACTCCCAACCAACCCAACGAACGCGAAATCCTGTGGGGTAACGAGTACAGGAAAGCCGAAACATTTTACCGAAGGGAAGACCCGTCAAGCAGAAAAGAAGGTTCCCAAGCTTATAGAGCCTCACGATAGAGACGAGCAAAGAGAAGGCGAGACAGGTACCATAAACGAACGAACACCAAACAACAACTCGACCAACATCAACTTCAACCAGCAGGACTACTAGGCGAATCCAGATGACTCCCCCACAAGTATCAGAAGAAAGGCTTCATCGTCGCCGAAGGGAACGAAGGTAAGGGTGTCCGAAGGAGATTACCAGATTGCATAAAAAAAGTAAAATATAAAGGGGCACCCACCTTTATATACTAAGAAAATCCTCCATAATCACTAATACGATAGAAAGTTCCTACAGTCGCGTGCTGCCACGATTCTTCCGTTAAGTTCCTTCATTTTCCATTGCGCTTCAATGCATCCCGACCACTTATACAAAGGAAATCCCACTATACAACTAAGAAAACCGCAACCAGTATATGCAATGAAAAACCCATGCATATTCCGTCTTCATGGTCGGGTGGCCGTGACACGTAGCCAGGACCAACGAGAGGCTGCCGATAGTGGTCAGAATCCCCTCCCAGGAGAAGAGGATCACCTGAATGCATCCCAGGCTGCTGCTGTTGGACAGGTCCAACTAGCATGTCCTGCTAACCCAGTTTCATCTTACAACTTGCCAACTGGTTAGTTTATTTCTAAAGATTCATGTATATTGTTTTTGCACTTACTGACTGTGAAAACCTAGACTGGAGCACCCTGCTTGGGTGGCCTTGCGCAGTCTATATTATTTGGGTCCCCCCGTCAAGATGTGGTTATGGTATGCATGGAAATGAAAGAAGGAAAGTGCAAGCGGCTCCAAACTACCACTCTCTTTTCTGGCGTCCTCCCTATGTCTATGGAACCAAATTTGGAGAGTCAGATTCCTATGATATCCAAGGATTGTATGCGATGATTATGAGATGGGTGTCGCAGCCCCCCTTTGGCTACATCCTTGGCACAACTGGCCTAAGGGGCATGAAGCTAGGAGCATTCCCAAAGTAACTGCGATCTTCAGTGGATGTTGTCTTCAACAACAATGATGCAATGGTGCATGTCTAGCTACTATCAAATTCAGTTCTGGAGGACCCTCTAGATCTATTAGTATATTGTTATCCTGAGGCAGGTGATGTAAGATCCCAAACATGACCATTGAGCGCGGAAGCTTACCTTCCTGAAAACGCGGCATTCAACTAGAGCAGGGATGCAGGAGCAGACATAGGTTAGATGCATTTCAGGAACCCCGGAAGGGATGCTGGAGCAGAAGAACATCGTAGTAACAGCTAGGTAAAGGTGGCCAATCAGGATATATCAGTGGGAGTATGGCAGTTGGGATTTATTCCAGACGTCGAGAGAGCTGGATATGAGCACAGCAGTGAAACCATGTAAAATGAGGACCCATATCCCGAATCAGGCTGGCAGGCTCTCACACAATTCTTCAATAAACATCTGATGTTGGAACTCAAGAGATGGAATCTCGTGAATAGAGAATGAACACCAGGTTTTCTGCCTCCTCAGCTGGCTGACAAAAACAAACAGAAACCGGGGGCTTCAGTTGACGTTGAGAACCTGTAGTTGCTAAAGACGAAAAAGCTCTGCTTGTGGTAATAGCGTGCAATAGTGGTAACTCCAGGCGCACACTGACCCATGGTATTGTGTGGGTCTGGGTTTGAACTCATTGTGGCATTGTAGCCTGCATCTATGAGTCCTCAAGTAGTGGACGTCTTAGCTCATGTTACCGCTCAAAAGGTTAATTTAGTGTCTTCACAATAATAAGGGTCAATTTAACTAGTCTACTATCATTTGATTCAGAGAAATTTGCATGAATTGATATAAAGTGTATGTTAAGAGAAAAAACTGTCTAACACAGGTAGACGTCTTAGTGAGGCCTGTGTATGCACTCAGACGTACACTTCGATTTATGGGAGTGACAATGACAGGGAGAGATGGTGGGGTTATAAGAACCTCTTCTACCTCAAGCTTCTTCCCTCGTTTCCTCTCTCCTCCACACCACACTCAAGCTTCCTTATTTGCTGGTCAACAAACAACCCTCTGCTGTCCTACCTAACCTCCCCCATCTAGAACATATCCCCCACACATCAAGGTTGTTTTTCTCATTTTCGGCCCCTCGTGCCTGGCCTCAATTGTCCAGCTGTTTTTTCTTCTATGCTCTAAACATACAAACCTCTCTGGTGTCCCCTCCCCTGGTATTTGAAAATGCTAGCCAAAACTAGGCAAACTGCTATTGGGCACGGGAAGTATGTGTCTACTATCAAACTAGTTATATCCAACCAATATTGATCTCTCTATGTTTGTCAGATGTCCAGCGAGTCAACCAGAACATGGCGAGGGATCCGCCAAACGGAGAAACACTCTCCCCGGGGCTGGTGCCGTCGCTGGTGCAAGTCATGCAGGATCCCACAAAAAACCGGAATTCAAACCAGACATTAAAGATTCAAAGTAAGCAAAAGAACTCCGAAATATATACTAGGAGACTAGAAACTCACATGTCTTAACTAGGGGACACTAGGGGAACATTTCATATGCAAAAGGTTGGTGTGGCTTCGCCGGTTCCTACCACTGCCTGACCAAGGTGTACAAGTCCTGAAGGGAGCATATGAAAGGCTACATCATGACTTGGGATTTGGACCCAATGAGCCTGAGGGAGGCTCAGCTGCACTCGGTGACTTGTTTTGCCCACTTGCTTCCCCCCATACCCGGCTCCATCAATGAGATTAAGGCCAGGTACAGCCCCAATGGTATTGCGGAACTTGTTCATCAGATGCAGATCTTGGTCCAGGACATGGCCAAGAATCTCGTGACGATAAACCAGCATTGTAACGCATGGGATGATGGTGGTGGCGATGTCATTGGACCTATGAGTATGTATTATGTGCTATGTGTCTTGAACTATCACAGTACTAACAAATATTCTTAGTGGCCAAAGGAGACTGGTCCTCTCCTAACTACCCATAGGCAGTAAGGATCCACATCATTGACCAAATGAGTGCTCCCCCTGCCACGAATCCGTTCTTGGACCTCTTGTAACACTCCCCTGACGGCGATCAGGGAGCGGCAAGGGGGGTCCTAGAATCTCCAGGTATAATGGAAGTACTCTGGTTGATCAAGGCACAATGTGTGGAAAAGGAGGTTGGGTACTGCAGGTACCTAATATGTGTGATAGGTCAGGGCACCCAGTCAGTGCACCTGGAACCCCAAAACCCTCTTTCTCTCTCTGACCTCATCTTCTTACATGGAGATGAGGACATCCATGTTTGGTTCCTTTCGATCCAGCAGGACAGCAAAGAACCCCTTGACCTCATGGTCCTGGAGTCACATCAGGGGGAGGGAGAGGAGGCAGGCAACCAGACACCTGAGCCAGCTGGTGACTGATATCCCTATTTTTGACAGAAATGTCTGCGATCGCAATCTGCTGGCTCAAGGTACCTGAGGAGCCATACAAGAGGAGGAGGCCAATAGT
>LN891012.1:352252-364963 GCA_900010015.1 Tuber aestivum | reverse complement strand
TTTGGTTCCTTTCGATCCAGCAGGACAGCAAAGAACCCCTTGACCTCATGGTCCTGGAGTCACATCAGGGGGAGGGAGAGGAGGCAGGCAACCAGACACCTGAGCCAGCTGGTGACTGATATCCCATTTTTGACAGAAATGTCTGCGATCGCAATCTGCTGGCTCAAGGTACCTGAGGAGCCATACAAGAGGAGGAGGCCAATAGTGAAGTCGAGAGGCTGGAGTACAAGGATGAGGATGAGGATATGATGCCATGCCACCTAAGAGACATGGTTGTTGTCTTTGACTGGACTCTGATATGACTTAAAAGTTGAGGTACTTGCAAATATGAACATTATAGCTAATTATAAAGATAGGATAAAGAAAGCGGTACTAGTCAATCTTGGATGGCAGCACCCTCCAGGACCCAGTTTGCCCCCTCATCAGGTGTGTGGCCAGTCAGCCCTTCTGTAGCGAAAATTCCGCCACTGAACAAGGATGTCACTCCTCCCGGCAAACCTGCATCCCAGGACTGTCACCCCACCCCAACACCAGAACCAACCTCTCCCCTACCAGAACCTGTATCCTGGCACCGTGACATCTCCCCAGTACGAGAACCAATACCTCCACCACTAGAACCTGTGTCCCGAGGCCATCGCCCCCAGCAGCCATGAGAACAAACCCCGCCCTCTCCAGAACCTGTGTCCCGGCACAGTGACGTCTCCCCAGTACAAGAACCAATACCTCTGCCACTGGAACTCGTGTCCCAGGGCCATGGCCCCCCCTGGCTGCTAGAACAAACTCCTCCCCACCCACAACCTGTGTCCCACCCGCATCGCGTTTTCCCGTGCCGCGAACCAACCCCTGCCCCTCTGGACCCTGTGTCCCAGCGCGGTCGTCCTCCCTGGCCACGAGAAGAACCTGCTCCCAGCCCGGAACCTGTGTCCCGCCAGCATTGTATCTCCCAGTACTGAGCACCAACCTCTGTTTCTCCAGAACCTGTGTCCCCGGGACATCACCCCCCCCTGCTCAGAGAATGAACCCGTTCCCTACCAGAACCGTATCCTATCAGCGTTGCCTCACCCAGTGCCAAGAACGAACCATGGCCTTCCCGTACCAACTGAAGCGGAGAAGATGAAGGTGGTTACGGACATGCTAAAAGAGAACCGCTAGATGTCTGAGTTCATGCAGGGTCGAAGAGCAGCTCCCAACTCCCGGAGTTCAAGTCTTAGCCAGTTCAGATCTGCGTGACCCAGTGGTCCTGAGCATGATGGCACAATTGACACCTCATCTGCTCAGCCACCTGAGAGCGAGGTTTGCAATTTAGGTCAACCCAGGTCGACACCTATGGTGTCTGACACTTTTGTTCAAACTCCTCTAGCTCCCCCAGCTCCTGAAACCCACCACCTATCTCGTCTTCCCCCCCGGGCCGCTCGAAGCATGACTAGCCAACCACTCCCCATGACCCCCAATGTGCCTAGGACTGCTTCGTGTCCTGGTTCCCAAGCTGACCCAAATTCTTGGAGGAACAGCCAAGAGAGTGGCACCAGTGCAAGGAAAACACGTTGTCCGCAAAAGGCTGTCACTCCTAGCCCTGATGGGTAGCATCGGGACTTCACAACTGTGACGTGCCTACCGCCTCGCCGGGGGGCATGTCGCACTGCCACTGAATAATCATTATCTCATGCTAGGTTTGTTTCTATCCTTTGCTATTTTTTCACCAGCTTTCAATTTCTTCTTGTTTTGTACTGGTTTTCTCTCCGTTGCTTGGTTTCATTTTCCGTCTGTGTAGTTTTCTCTCTCTCTTAGGCGTCTAGTTCTTTAGTTCCTTTTGCAAGAGTTTCTCTTACCTCTTTGGGTGTCTTGATTTCCTATTATCTTTTCCATGGTTTCTCATGAGCACTTTAGCGTTCTGTTACAGTGTTTTCTTTTCATTCTTAGGTTTTTCTATCTAACTTGGACGCTATATACTGGATTTCTGCCTTTGCCTCGACTTGGGCATCTTGTATTCTTAGACTTTCCTTCCCTGGTTGTCCGTCGACCTCTGGTTGTCTGTCACTTGGCATTTGGAACCCCCATTGCTTCAATATCTATTACTCTACTACCATTTTGTTGCATGATTGGGTGTACTGGACAGACTTGTATTCTCAGAAATTTCTTCTCCCAAGGTGGGCCACCTGGGTTTTCAATCCTCTTGCTTCAATATCTAGTATTTGTGACACATATGAACACACAGACCTCCTGAAAACCGCGAAGATTTCATAGCCAACACCCCCCTCCAGCCCCGCCGTTAGGCCTGCGCGTAGTAATAGTGTCGCCGGAATTTGGTGTTCCGACAGTTTAAACTAGTGAAAGTGAAGCATGCTTCATAAGACCATATACGTTGTCACCATCCGTCTGACTGGAAGCTGTTCGCAGGTTATATAAGTGGGAACCTCAGGCCATGTGTGAAAAGTGGAATGGAGTAAATTGGACGGGTAACGGTGCAGCTATGAGCTAACCGAGGTTGCCCTCCTTGGACATGGACAGCAAGCGTTGGGCTGAAATCATCAACAGTCCAATAAGTTATCGGGATGTGCCCATACGGACGAGGCGTGGAGTCCAGTCTAGTGCTCACACAGTATAGAGCCAACTGGAGGGCTATCTGTGGGTAAAGGACTTTCCCATAACGTTGACTAGTCCTAGTAAGATGCAAATTTTGTCAGCATCAAACTGATCCACCTTACGATAGTAGAGGGTCGAAATGAGGAATGGTACAGTGTTTGGTAATAGATAGAGGTACTCCGCGACCACCCAGACATGGAACCTTGGCAAAAATTATTCCTGCATCAGATGAGCGGGCAGTGCGTCCTGATGCAAGTAGGGAGAATTCTGCATCCGGTATGTCCTGTGTGTCTGGTTCTCAGGCGCCGGGTCTAGTTATGTCCAGTGCCGCTGGTAGTTGGATGCCAAGTCAGGTTGCATCTGGTAGTCAGGTGCCAAGTCACGTTACGTCCTAGTGCTTATGCTAGGAAGTGCTAGATCCAGATTACATCCTAAGCGATGCCAACCAGTTACCATCTCGAGATTCCGAGTGATAAACACAGCAGCTAGCCACTCCCCCTTTACCACCCCCTACTACCTCCTCCCTACCAGCTCTCCCCTTACCAGTTTCCCACTACCAGCACCCCGCCTACTACCTACCCTGTTACTGGCTCTCCCTACCAGCTAGCTCCTTACTTGCTCGCCCTACTCCCTCCCCTGCATTCCAGACTTTGTTGTTTTCTTTACCTCCTTTGCCAAGTTGGCAAGGTTGTGGTTAAGTACTAGGTTTGACGCGGGATACCTCAAGTGTCCTTGAGGTGCGGCATCTCATACTTAGCAGCCCGATTCTACGCGATGCCAGCTTTCCAATGGTACCTCGCACGTCTCACCGGTGCCAATATTGGGAGAGCTACAGCCTGTTATGAAAGTGATATTTACCCTAGTGGAGTTCTGACGGAGTTCTGGCGAAATGCTGACTTTGATGTCAGATTGGATGGGCATTCTGTGGACGCAGTACCTGATACTATCCGGCCTGGTTCTACTCGACGCTATCTTTCCAACCGTGCCTCGGACCTCTGGCCGGCGCCAATATTGGGAGAGCTACAGCATGTTATGAAAGTGGTGCTTACCCTGGCGGAGTTCTGGTGAAGTGCTGAGTTTGATGCCAGATTTCTCAGGTGACCTTCGGACGCAGCACACGATACTTGGCGGCTTGGTTCTACTCGATGCCGGCTTTCCAATCGTAGCTCGGACGTCTCACCAGCGCCAACATTGCGAGAGCTACACCCTGTTATGAAAGTGGTATTTACCCTGATAGAGTTCTGGGGGAGTTCTGGCGGAGTTCTGGCGGAGTACTGACCTTGATGCCAGATTGCTCGGGTGTTCTTACGACGCAGCGCCTGATACTCGGTGGCCTGGTTCTACCTGACGCCAGGTTTCCAATGGTACCTGGGACGTCTCACCGATGCCGATATTGGGAGAGCTACAGCCTATTATGGAAGTGGTGTTTACCCAAGCAGACCTCTGGTGAAGTGCTAACTTTGATCCAAGATTGCCTGGGCAACCTCTGGGCGCAGCACCTGATACTCGGCGGCCTGGTTCTACTCGACGCCAGCTTTCCAACGGTATCTTGGACGTCTACCCGGCAACAATATTGGGGGAGCTACAGTCTGTTATGAAAGTGGTGTTTACCCTGGCAGAGTTCTGGCAGAGTTGTGGCGGAGTACTGACTTTGACGCCAGATTGCTCAGGTGTTCTTTGGACGCAGCACATGATTCTTGCTGGCCTGGTTCCAATTGAGGCCAGCTTTCCAACGGTACCTCGGACGTTTCACCGGCGCCAATATTGGGAGAGCTACAGCCTGTTATGAAAGTGGTGTTTACCCTGGCCGAGCTCTGGCGAAGTGCTGAGTTTGACACCAGATTGCGTAGTGTTCTTTGGACGCAGCACCTGATACTCGACGGCCTGGTTCTACTTGACGCCAGCTTGCCAACGGTTCCTCGGATGTTTACTCGGCACCAATATTGGGGGAGCTACAGTCTGTTATCAAAGTGGTGTTTACCCTGGCGGAGTTCTGCTAAAGTGCTGACTTTGACGCCAGATTGCCCGGGCAAGCTTTGGACGCAGCACCTTATACTCGGCGGCTTAGTCTTACTCGACGCCAGCTATCCAACGGTACCTTGGACATATTCCTGACGTCAATACTGGTACCGTCATCATCTGTGAGGTAAGTTGTTCACGCTGGATGTATGGCAAAGGGTTCGGCAGGAGGTGGTTTCTTTCTGTACTATGTATTATAGAACCGACTTGAATATAATGAGAAATACTATGTATTTGAAAGGTTTCAGAATCTAAATATGTGACCTTGGTCACAAGGTCTAATTCTGGTATTGCATCCTGTAAATTGCAGTAGTGCTGGCTTGCATTCTCACTGCATCCTGAGTTCTGGCGCCAAGGCTTACTTCTGTCCTGGTTGCGTACTCACTTCTGCCCCAAGGACCATTGCATCTTGAGATTCGGTAGCTGCCATCTTGCATCCTGCTTAATGGTTTGCGTCCTGTGCGTCTTGTACGTCAGATGCACCGGACGCAAAGGACCCAAGCTTTTATTTTTGCTGATGAACATACATATCGAGGTGTCTCCTTAGCTCTCAGAACATCCTCCGTCTCTGCTATGGCTCTGGCGATTGAAAACTTAACACGATGGTTACTATCATGGCTTTGATCATCCAGGACCACCACCCGCCCCGATCTCCCTCAATCTAGGATTTGCTACAGGAGGTGGGCTCGCTTCCCCTCTCCCTTGAGGTCCTGATTTGTTTCTTGATTTCCTCGGTTCTATCCCTGGTTGAGGTCTTTTATCTTCATGATGTTTCCCCTGTTCCTACCCCGCCTTGCTTAGGTGTTGGCATGGTCTGCAGCCCCTTTTCCACCAACACCAGATGGCCGGGACTACAGTTTTCAGTAGGATAGAACAGCCTTCAGGCTTCGGTCGATCTCTCTATTTTCTTGTTCCCCTAATAGGCTCCCTAGCCAGACACAAATGCAATAACTGATAGCTGTTACTCACGGACTTCGATCTACACCTCCTCACCTCTCTGCGGCCTCTTTGGCTGGCAGGTGGTGGGATCTCCTCCACTACAGTAATGCTATATCTCCCAAAACAAGGAACTACATGAGAGATGCGGTAAACCACCTGGTTCCATTAGGGCTTCTCTACGGTCGGATCGGCTGGTACCCGACTACCATCTTCTCTCCAGCTGGCACCGTACTGCCTCAATCGTAGGTTCTTCTGGTGGACACATGGTAGCTGGTACGCCTGCCACATAGCGCCTCTTCTCGCTTCTCCGGCGCAGCCTCCCAGCTAGTTTCCCTTATACCATTCGCGGCCAGAGCTTCAGTTCCCTCCTTCTAGGCCTCGTCATATGGCCTAGAAGTTACATTCATGGGATTTGAGTGCTGATCGTTGGCCCTTAGGGGTTCGGTTTGGGTTTCTGCCTTTAGGTGTTTATTTTTGAGGTTGGGGTGCATTCCTGGTTCACTGTCAGGTAGTTAGCTTTCTTTTGTTGCTTGGCAGTAGTGGTTATTGGTTCCTAGTTTACGAGAAGGGTTTCGGGCGGGAGTAGTTTTTTCGACCCCAGAGGGTCTTGTTAGCTCTGTCGTTTGCCCTGGTCCGTGGGGAGGTGATTTTCTTAGACATCATAGCTAGCACTCCATATGCCGTTTTTGTCCTATAACCAAAATATAAAATAAGTCAAACAAAAAAAACAAACAAAATCCTTAGCTCTCAGAACATCCTCCATCTCTGCTACATCTTCGGCAATTGAAAACTCAACACCATGACTTTTATGGTGAAAACCATCACCACTTTCCCACCTACTCCTGCCTTTGACTTCGGCCTAAGGGAGTCTGGCTCTTCCCGCCTCTCTCCACCAGGGTATTGACTTCTGTCTACCGTCACATGGCCCTTTCTCTCCTTGCGGGTGGCTCGTTCAGAGGCCCTTCTTGGCTGGCTGGCACGTGGTGGGATCCCTTCCACTACAGTCACGCTATCTCTCCCAGAACAAGGGACTACATGAGTGACGCAGTAAAACACCTGCTTTGCTTTGCCTAGGCAGCTGTTGATGATCCTCCTTACTCCCCCTTTCTCCTCCCTTCACGCGTGGTGGGGAGTCCTCTCCATCTCTTGAGTTGGCCTCACTTAGCCTTCTCACCGTCAGCAACCCCTTAAACACCATTGTCAGATGTCCAGAACTTCAGTTCCAGTAGGGGAGAACAGCTAACAGGCTACAGTGGATCTCCCCATTGTCTTGTTCCCCTAAGAGGCTGTCTAGTCAGACACGAATGCAATCCCGATAGACGATGTTTATGGTCTTTGGGTCTAGCCCTATGCTCTCCTCTCTCCACTGTCAGATTGGCTGGCACCCTACTGCTACGCCTTCCCGTCCCCTTGGTTATCTCCCATGGTCGGCTGGTCTGCTCCTTCCCTCCATGATATTGCACTGCCTCCTTGGAGTAGGTCTGGGAGGCGCCCCCTGTCTTAGCACGCTTTGGGCATTGCTTCCCCCTTGAATGAGCACACTTGCCCTTCGGGGCCTATGTGGTTTGCTACTAACCCTTCTTTTGTCTTTTTTTGGATTTCTCACCTGGTTTTCCTGAACCTTCATGCTTTCTTCCTAGTTAGAATTTCCTTGTTTGTCCCTCTCGTGGGGGTTGGGTTTCTTTTCTATAGGGCGAGATGTGTGGTTGGCTCCATCCCAGAGGGGCGTGGGCGGTTGGCTTTTTCCTGTGGCGAGAGGAGGGATATGAGTCTTTTGTTGTCATAGCTAGCGCTTCATACGTTTTTTGTACCCTAAACCAATAATCAATCAGTCAAACAACAAAAAAATAAGAATGGTTCCTTAGCTCTCGGAACATCCTCCATCTCCGCTACACCTCGAGTCATTGAAAAATATTTCCTAATTGACAACCACTCCGCACCAAGGAATCATCACCACTTTTCTATAGCCATGCACCCCCCCACCGGGGGGTGCAGACTGTTTCTTTCCATCCCTCTGCACATTGTGGCCTCTCTTCTACTCCTTTCCTCCTCCGGCATCTCGCCTCTGCTGGATGGGAGTTCTCTCCACACCCTGGTGGCCTCATGGTAAGGTCTCTGTCCTCTCTACCCCGCTTTTGCTTCATCTCCCTTAGCATCAGCATGGTTGGCTTCGGCAGCTTGGTGATAGCTGGATGGTCAGTTGGGATGGTGGTCCTCTGGGCTATCCCGAGTAGCCTTGCCTACTTCTGTGACCCTAGTTGCAGCGTCCTACCATATTATTTGGCCGGATCTTTGCTACCTTGCCCTCTTTCTCTCCTCCCCTGCGGGATCTGCTGGCACCCTACTGCCAGGATCGGCTGGCACCCTACTGTCTCTGCCTTTAGGCCCTATGGTCACAAAGGTGGTAACGTAAATCTCCTGGATGTGACACAGGACCGGGATGTGACACAAAATGCAATAGTAGTCAAAAAAGGTAATAACTCAACCAATTCTTAATCAAATTAGATCAAATAAAATAATATTAGTTGAGAAAGGATAAGATAACTAGTTCAAGCCTAAAAAGTAAAAATAAAATAAAAATCACCTAGAAGAATACCAGAAAAAGAGAATAAATCTACTAAAAATAGTAATAAAAGAAATAAGAGAAATTATGGTATAGGAGCATGTAAGACAATATAAGAAGTGAATGGAGGTAATCTCCTACTAGTTGAGATAATATAGGAAATAATAATTAGTGGTTAATGAAGTATATAGAGCAAAGACATAGTTAAAAAACAAGTTAATTTAAGAGCAAAATTATGATAATGTGGGGAAGGCTTGTAAGAAGTGAGAGAGACAGCACTTTGAATAACTAGAGAAGCACAGTAGTTGGTCAAGATCAGTAGACTTATAGTGGTTGAATTGGATAGAATTTGTGGTATTCTGGTAGCTCCTGAATAGTTTTTACTATATTTTTTAATATATAATGTAATAGTAGGCATTACAATAAACTTTGTAATGGTTAGTTGCCTATGTATCATGAATTCCTTAATAATTATGATTTAATATGTTCCTGCTTGATAGGTTTCAGAACTAGTATTATAGAGATTGATTGAGCAATACATTTCTATAGTTTGAATATAAGTTAATGACTCTTTATAGTAATAGTTCTAATTTGACATAAATCTACCCTCTGGGGAGTTTACATTCTAAAATTTATTCAAAAGTAGTGAGTACTTGACTATAATACTAGTATTATGGAAATTATTTTAAATCTGTTAGGTTTGAATCTAGGATACCAAAAGTAAGGGTAGATATAATGAATATAAACTTAATAATTATATATAATTCTTAAAATATATTAGAATAATTAAACAGCTAGGAGTTACTAGTTTCATTTGCTCTATAGCTAATACAATATCTACTACCATAGAAAGAACTTTCTCTAATAAATAATATATGCTGAATTGTAATTATATAGAGTTCGAATTATAGGTTACCTTCACCTGTAAGTTTCCAAAATACTGGTTCTAAATTGACCAAATATAAATATTTCCTCTTTTCCCATAGTTAATGAATATTGTCTAACTATGATTGAGTAATTTATAGTATTTAGACAAGAAACTGCTCCAGAATTTGTAATAATGTCTATGATCATACTTTATGTTAAAAATACAATAAAGATAGTTCAGCAACTACCAGAACATAACAAATTCAAACTAATTCAATCACCTTGAGTCCACTGGCCATGAACTACCTGGTGTCTTTCTGATTATTCAAAGAGCTTTCACTCTTACTTCCTGCAAGCCTGACTAACATTAGGATCATTTTACTCCTTAAATCAACTGACTTTGTAACTATTTCTTTACTTGAAAAACTTCAGCAGCAGCTAACTATCATTTCCAATATTACTTCAATTAACAGGAGATTATATCTATTTACTTTTCATATTGTCTTGCATGCTCCTATATCTTAATTTCTCTTTTTTTCTTTCTTACTATTTTCTTACTATTCTCTCTCTTTTTTTGGTATTCTTCTATTTAATATTTTACTTTTTTATAATTTTTAGGCTTGAACTAGCTCTCCTATCCCTTCTCAATTGAAATCATCTTGTTTGGTCAAGTTTGGTTAAGAATTGGTTTAGTTGTTGTCTTTTTTGAGTACTGTTGCAATGTGTGTCACATCCCGGTACTGTGTCATATCCCAGTGATTTACGTTAGTGCTTCAGCCTAGCCCTCCCGCCTCCCCTCCACCCCGGTATCACCTGGTGCTGCTCTCACTTCTGCCACCCTTGCGGTAGCTCCACTGCTCTTTCCTGGCTCTGGTGTTACTACAGGCACTATCTAAACTTTTCTACAACCAGACCCCTCACGGCTGGGGTCTACCCCCTCCCTCCTTGGCAGTATCGGCTGCCCTCTTCTATCACAGGTTGCTGGGATATCTCGCCTGTCTTCCTCCCTCTACCATTGCAGCCCGCCCCCAGCCCAATGACCGGTTGGCCTACCTTGGTATTGCACTACCTCCTGGGTTGAGCCGGCCACCCCCGTTGTGGCATTTCGCCAGGGTCCTACTGTGGGCCCATCAGCGGACACATTCGTTTGTCGACGCCTGTAGAGGCACTTGGGGGTTTCTTAATCTATTCTTTCCTTTGGGGAGATCAGGCTCAAGGGTTTTCTTCCCTCTCCTACCTTCCCTGTGGAGGACTATTGTTCCTGTACGGGGCGGGACACGCAGTTAGGCCCATACCAGAGGGTCTTGGAGGGGTTGTTTTGGTCCCTGGGGAGCAGGGGAATGCGTTTGGAATTCTTGTTTGTTTTTGCCATGGCTACTACTCCATGCAGGTTCTTGCACCTTAACAAAGAATATATGAGTTAAACAAATAAAAGAAAAAATTCTTAGCTCTCAGAATTATCAGCGAACGGAGACAAGATCTTATCAATATATTCATTATACTTTGATACATACTTTTGTTCTCCGCTTTCTTGACCACTCTCCGGAAACCTTATTGGCTCCAGTTACAATTCCTCTGACTTAGAATTGACTACCGCCTAACACTATATTGACAACCTCTGGCCACCCAAGCCTTCATGAGAAGCCAGACCTCACCCTACTCTTCTACACTTAAAATGGCTCCACAAACCATTACTGATATCCCAATGGAGGACTCTCTAGTTATTGCATGAGGATCCTCATGGTTTGCCCCCCGGCAAGAAAGTCCACTGTCAGGACGACCCCAGTTCGTGCAGTCACCAAGATCTTATTCGGCCTTACCCCCACTGATGTCCACAGATTCAGCCTTTGCTGCCCTAGTTTCATAATGGCTCAGGCAATTAGACCTAAATGTCTACAAGACAAAAAACGAAAGCATGGTGGCCTACCATGCTCTTTCAGAACGAGGCCAACAGATTTCTAACGGTTTAGCAAAACTGCCAGGAAGACTCAAAGCAGGGGAAACCATCGTTGCTGATGAGATAACCAAATGGAATAAAGGAGGCCAAGAGTTACAGGGAGAGGCCTCTAGAGAATTCGACACCTATCACCAAGCTGTAGAGCAGGCACTTCACCAGCACCAAGGATAACATAACCAACACTGAGAAGTAGCCTCACAACTGTAGCAAGACATTGGGCCGAGTGGCCAAGAATCTGTACCAAGGGACGAATACCTCTACTCGGTCATCCAAAAGGTAGAAGATTCTCGGCTAGAGTTACAGGCCCTTCTTCAACGACAAAAAGACCTGTCTCATGTTGCTGCATGGCAAAACTTTGAAAAAACTTTCAACGGAAGGTTGAAAAACCTCTAAAAGGCAGCCAGCAGTGCAGCAAAACAACAGGAGATCAACTGCAAAGAAGCAGAAGAACATATCGAATGAGTATTTGAACAACTTGATAAGAGGATGGATGAGATCATTGCGGAAGCAGTCAAGGCAGCCATCAAAGCTGCCCATCTGGAAAGAGGAAGGTCTTCAGCCCCATCTGGAACAAGAGAAGGACATGGAATGCCAGAGCAACCCAGTACCCCGGATGCCCAATATTATGCTCCACTACTACCAAAGAATAAGGGAAAGGAAATAGTAAAACCCCGTAGTATCCCTGGCCCTTCCGGAGGAGGAGGTGGACCACCTGATGACGACCCTGATGATGGACCTCCCTGTGAGGGAGGAGACGACCCTGATGATGGACCGCCCTGTGAGGGAGGAGACGACCCTTACGACAACTGGTTCCATGAAGACTATGTCGTACTACGGCCGCTGTCAGTATGGAAGTAGATATGGATAGTCATGACTTGGTAGAGCAATTAGAGAGGACATATGCTAACACGCAGAAGAAACATGCAGAGCCACCCCGCTCTTTTGAAAACAAAGCTTACCAAGATGTAAGTACTTAGCTAATCCACTGTCAGGATAACTTCGCTCGAAATGAGTGACAGTGGGCTGATGAAACACAAAATGTTATCTACGCGCTTGGGTGTATGAAAGGACTAGAAGTTGGACCCTTTACCCATTATTATCAGAAGAGTATGCAAGGGTTGGAAGGATAACTGGCTCGTTCAGAATTCAATACCTGGGTACAGTTTTGATCGGAAGTAGGGGACAGGTCCTGTCCTACAAACAGGGATCGAAAAGCCAGCGAGAAAATGAAGCATGTGAAATATTCAGCCAACATAAAGAATTTTCTCATCAAGATAGAATCACACAATGTCAATGCGCAAGTCACAGGAGTCGGATGGAGAAAGGCAGTGGAAGACAAACTGCCGAAGGATCTATTATTACGGTTGCCCTATGAGGACCATGAAACTGACCGAGCCTGGAGAGCTCATGTCCGACATGTCGGACACCAGCATGAGGAGTAGGAGGAGAGAATGAAGCTGGCGGGAACTGATCATGGCAACCCGAGTGTGTCTAACCTACAGAAAGGAAAGGCCAAAGATCCTTCAAGACCAGGTACTGATTTCAAGAAGAAACAAGACTGGTCATACAGACCAAATTCAAAGTTCAGTGGAGGAAAGAGGGGAAACAATAATGAGCCCCCTAGATGCAAAAGATTTGGTGATGGAAAATGTGTGTATAGCAATTGGAAAAAAGCAGATGAAGGGATTCCTGAATCCCTAGTTAAGACACAACGAGAGAACCAAAGCTGCACTCATTGTGGGCTCACAAACCACAAGTAGGCCGATTGTCAGAAGGATGCTGC
>LN891012.1:321937-335499 GCA_900010015.1 Tuber aestivum | reverse complement strand
TATTGCACTGTCTCCTGGGAGTGGGTCTGGGGGGGGCACCCTATCTTAGCGCGCTTCGTGCGTCGCTTCCCGCTTGAATGAGTGGACTCGCCCTTCGGGGCCTACGTTGCTTGCTACTAACCTTTCTTTTGTCTTTTTGGGATTTCTCAGCGGGTTTTCTTGGCCCTTCCTGCTTTCTTCTTAGTTAGGATTTCCTTGTTCGTGCATATAGCCAGGGTTGGGTTTCTTTTCTTTGAGGCGAGATGTGCGGTTGGCTCCATACATGAGTGGCTTGGGGGATTGGCTTTTTCCTGTGGCGAGAGGAGGGATATGTGTTTTTTGTCATCATAGCTAGCGCTCCATACCTTTTTTCTACCCTAAACAAATAATCAATGAGTTAAACAAAAAAAAAGAAAAAAGGAAAAAAAAAGGGGAAATCCTGAGCTCTTACGACATCCTCCATCTCCGCTACACCTCCGGCGATTGAAAACTCAACACCATGGTTTCTATCGTGGCTTTCATCATCTAGCACCACCACCCCCCTCCCATCTCCCCCCATCTAGCCTCAGCTACAGGAGGTGGCCTTGCTTGCCCTCTACCTTGGGGTCCTGATTTATTTCTTGATTCCCTCAGCTCCATCCCTGGTTGAGGCCTCCCATCTTCGTGATGTTTCCCCTCTTCCTACCGCGCCTCGCTTAGGCGTTGGCACGGTCGGCAACCCCCTTTTCCACCTTCAACAGACGGCCGGGACTACAGTTGCAGTAGGAGAGAACAGCTTACAGGCTACGGTCGATCTCTCCATTCTCTTGCCCCCGTAAGAGGCTGCCTAGTCGGACACGAACGCGTTACCGATAGTTGTCGTTCACGGAATTGGGTCTACCCCTCCTCTACTCTTTGGGGCCTCTTTGGCTGGCAGGTGGTGGGATCCCTTCCACTACAGTGACGCTATCTCTCCCAGAACAAGGGACTACATGAGAGACGCGGGAAAACACTTGCTTCGCTTAGGGCTCCTCTCCACGGTCAGATCGGCTGGTACCCTACTACCACCTCCTCTCAAGCTGGCACCTTACTGCCTCAATTGTCGAATGTCCAGGAGGACATACGGTCGCTGGCACGCCTGCCACATACCTCCTCTCCTCACTTCTCGGTCGCCGCCTTCGGGGTCATTTCCCTTATACCCTTCCTATCCGGGGCTTCGGCTCCCTCCTCCTGGCCCTCGTCATATGGCCTTGGGGTTCCGGTATTGGATTTGAGTTGTGATCGTTGGCCCTTAGGGGTTCGGTTTGGGTTTCTGCCTTTAGGTGTTTGTTCTTGGGGTTTTGGCGGGTTCTTGGTTCACTGTCGGGTAGTTAGCTTTCTTTTCTCGCTTGGCGGTGGGGGTTATTGGGTGGAGCAGTTCACGGGAAGGATTACGGGCAGGAGTAGTTTTTTCTACCCCAGAGGGTTCTTTTAGCTCTGTCGTTCAGCCTGGTCCAGGGGGGGGCGGTTTTTTAGGTGTCATAGCTAGCGCTCCATATTCCTTTTTGTCACATAAACAAAAATTTAAATGAGTCAAACAAACAAAAAAAAAAACAATAATCCTGAGCTCTCACGATATCTTCTGTCTCCGCTACACCTCCGGCGATTGAAAACTCAACACCATGGTTCCTATCGTGGCTTTCATCGTCTAGCACCACCACCCCCCCATCTCCCTCCATCTAGCCTCGGCTACAGGTGGTGGGCTCCCTTCCCCTCTCCCTTGGGGTCCTGATTTATTTCTTGATTCCCTCCATTCCATCCTTGGTTGAGGCCTCTCATCTTCGTGATGTTTCCCCTCTTCCTACCCCACCTCGCTTAGGCGTTGGCATGCTCGGCAACGCCCTTTCCCATCTTCAACAGCCTCCCGTGACTACAGTTGCAGTAGGAGAGAACAGCTTACAGGCTACGGTCGATCTCTGCATTCTCTTACTCCGGTAAGGGGCTGCCTAGTCGGACACGAACACGGTTACCCATAGTTGTCGCTTACGGAATTGGGTCTACCCCTCCTCTACTCTTTGGGGCCTCCTTGGCTGGGAGGTGGTGGGATACCTTCCACTACAGTGACGCTATCTCTCCCAGAACACGGGACTACATGAGAGACGCGGTAAAACACCTGCTTCGCTTAGGGCTTCTCTCCACGGTCGGATCGGCTGGTCCCCTACTACCACCTCCTCTCAAGCTGGCACCTTACTGCCTCAATCGTCAGTTGTCCCGGAGGGCACATGGTCGCTGGCACGCCTGCCACACACCCCCTCTCCTCGCTTCTCGGTCGCCCCCTTCGGGGTGGTTTCCCTTATACCCGATGCGCCCGGGGCTTCGGCTCCCTCCTCCTGGCCCTCGTCATGTGGCCTAGGGGTCCCTATGATGGATTTGAGTTGTGGCCATTGGCCCTTAGGGGTTCGGTTTGGGTTTCTGCCTTCAGGTGTTTCGCTCTTGGGGTTAGGTGCGTTCTTGGTTCACTGTCGGGTAGTTAGCTTGCTTTTGTCCCTTGGCGGTCGGGGTTATTGGTTCGTGGTCTACGGGAAGGATTTCGGGCGGGAGTAGTTGTTTCTACCCCAGAGGGTTTTTTTAGCTCTGTCGTTTGGCCTGGTCCCGTGGGGGGGTGGTTTTTTAGGCCTCATAGCTATCGCTCCATATGCCTTTTTGTCCCATAAACAAATAATAAAATGAGTCAAATAAAAAAAAAAAAAAAATCCTGAGCTCTCACGATGATGCTCTGCGCCCACTACTTTCCTCTCGCTTAAAAACATTAGCGCATTCGGCCAGGTAAAACCTCAGGGTTTTGCATGGCCACCATCTCCACACACCTAATTCCTTCTCTCGCTTAGGCTTCAGTCTCTAAGTGCACAGCCCCCTCACTACCCCGCATAGCCCCCTTCATCATGGAGGGGCCTGCTCCAGGACCTTCAAGGTCTGGCTCTTGAGCCTCCAACCGCTCTGCGCCCTATGAGTCAAGGACTCCAACTCCCTCCCTCCCTGCTCATCTCTCTATAGTAAGGGAAGAGCTAGCCCGCACTCTCCGCCACATAGGACGGGCAGCCCCCACGATTCCACCCCCAACCAACTTCCGGCTTCAAGAACTGTCTACTGGCGAAGCCATTCTCCTACCACTGTTCTGCACTGCCCTCTCTGGGATAGGCAGCATTATCCAAAGACTGGAGGCCCTCGAGCAGTCCATCACGGCTGACCCCAAGGATGCTCCCTCTCTCCCTGCATTAGAAGCTTCCCTTCGCGACCTCTCTTTGAGGGTTACCACATCAGCTGCCCGGCCCTCAGCCGCCCCACCAGCCCCCCCCCCACCTCCTCCTCCAAAACAGACAAGGCACCCCCCGCTGCCCCCCCCCATCCTGCTACCCCGGGAGCCAAGTACCGCCCTCTTCCTGGCTATATCCTAGAGATCCCGGTTGAAGACATCGACTCCCCAGTGCAAGTTGATGGTGTGTGGTATGGTAACCCAGGCACCTTCGCAGCCAGACATCCCCGCTCCTTTGCAGCCTTCCAGTTCGCGCAGGGTGAATTCCCAGAAGAATCTACTTTCCGCCCAGGCCCTGCCCCCTCTTTCCTCACACTAGCCCCGCCCTCCTCCTCCTATGCAAGCGCTGCAGCCCCCCCCAGGGGCCAGGTACAGCAGACCAATGCCAAGGGCAAGAAGAAAGCAACCACTGCAGCCCAAGTCGCGGCGTCAGGTGGTGACCCCTCCCGGGTAGAGGAGGCTACCCCCCTTCCTGCTGCCGAACGTCGATTCTTCGCGCCTCGAACAGCTCTGGTCCCTCACTCCGACGCAACACGCCTGGCGGCAACCGCCCCTGACATTGTTGCCTCCGGTCTTCGGGAGGAAAACTGCCCCTGCCCCGTTTCCCTTTCTGCCACTGTCAACGCACGTGGCGTTATCACTCTCTTGGCTACTGATCCCCTCACCCCCGCAACCAGCTACTCCCCCTACTACGAGGCACTTGCCAATAAAATCAACCGGTCCTTCGTGGTTGGAAACAATCCCTATCGTGCTTTCCGTCCCACGCCCTGTGAGGTCCAGCTGGTTATCCATGGCCTTCCAGTTGCCTTCCTCCCACAGGACCAAACTAGCCTCTTCCCTGCACTCGCTGAGTCCATTAAGAACGCTAAGGATGTCGACATCTTTGGTGCCCACTATCTCTAACCCGACCCCCTCCTTCGCAGGGCCACCACCTCAGTGGTCATTATTGTCGCCCCCTCCGATGTGGCCCATATTGGGTCCAAGATCCTCCTCTACTCTAAGCTCCGCAACATTCAGAATGCGGCCTCCAAGAACAAATTCATGCAATGCAGAAAACTGCTGGAAGTTTGGTCATCCGGCCCCAGCCTGCTCTGCCACCATTCCTGTCTGCCTCATCTGTGCATCAAACCATACGAGAGCCAACCACTGTAGTCCCAACCCCACATGCCCCAAGTTTGGCTTCCTGAAACCCGTTCTCGGCTGCTGTCCAGCCTCCCCTCTCAAGTGCGCTAACTGCTCCGGTGACCACCCCGCCACTGACAGATCCTGTCCCTCCCGTCCTTCCCAGCCGACGCAATAGTCCTCAGGGTCTGAGGAAGAAGATGAACGGGAGGATGACACCCTGGACCAAGGCGATGCCCCGCTTGGCAATGCCCACACGCCCACTCGCGCCCTTCCGGGAAACGACTCCTTGGCCACCCCCCGACCCGTTGTGGCTCCAATACCCCGTGCCCCAGCACCCACCTCACAGTCTGCTGCCTTCTTTGCCTCCCTAGGGGAATCCAGTAGCCCATCTCTGTTCCCTTCATCTTCCTTTCATAAGTCATAGCACAACCCATGGATCCAAATTTGGTGGACCGATTGCCGCCATCCCCTTCTTTCCTTCCTTTTCTTTCCACTGTTCAACATAACTGCGTAGGGAGCTGGAATGTTTTTCTTTCATTGTTTAACAGCCTCGGGGCGCTGCCATCTCCCCTCCAGGTAGTGGCCCTCCAGGACCCCCCAGTCTGGAAAGGGAAACTACCATCCTTCTCCATGTATAAGTGCTTCTCCCCCCCTGTCGCCTCAGGCCGAAAGCCTAAGGTAGCCTTCTTTGTGTGTCACAAGCTCCTCAGAGCCTACCCTGTTCTTCCCTGTTTTTTTGATCGGCCCGACCTTATGGCACTGGATATACACTTGCCTAAGGGCCTGTTTTTACCTTCTGTCCATGTTTTTCGGATTTACAATTTGTATTCCATTAATTTTGTGTCCTCCCACTGTTGACCCGTGTCGCAAGCAGATGCTTTCCCCCTTCATGATTTTCCCTCCCTCATCCTTGGTGACTTCAACCTGCACCACCCCCTTTCTGCCCCTTTGCGCCAGTTTGCAGACCAGGATCTGCTGGTGTCCTCCCCCTACTTCGAGGCCGCCTCTGAGGCTGGCTACAACCTGCTCAACACTCCTGGCATCCACACCAGGTTCTCTTTCGACTTGGCCACCAGGCCGGGTGTACATGACCTGGCTTTTGCCAATAGGTTTCTGGCTCCTTTCCATGATTCCTGGTCAGCTGACCTCCCCTCTACGGGCTCCGACCACGTCCCCATCCTTATCAAACATTCCTCGCCCTTGATGTACAAGGCCCCTCCGAGCCCGGACTGGGACAAGGTAGGCTGGCCACCGGTACTCGAGACCCTGCAAAGAGTCGACGTTCCACCTCCGCCTTCCCTCCCTACAGCTTCCGCCCTCAGCTCATGGTTTGATCAACACCTCGGTGCCATTTCAGCCCAACTCCTGGCCCCTGCCCCACTAAAATGCCCTTCACTTAGGTCTAAGCCTTGGTGGTCCCCCTATTGACGTCGCTGCGCCGTGCTTTCAATGCTGCTGCCAGAAGGTCCCGCTCCTCCCCCTTACCTACACTTAGTGCCGAGGCCCGTGAGGCCCGCTCCCTCTACTTTAAGGGTATCAAGAAGGCAAAGGCCGAGCACTGGAAGAGCTTCCTGTCTAAGGTTGACTCCCGCTCGGTCTGGACGGCCAGAAGGCTTGCCACTGGAAGGGCCCCTGACCGCTTCACCTCCTTCCCTGGCCTTTCCTCCCCCGAACACATCAATTCAGCTCTCCTGAGTCACTTCTTCCCACACAAGACTCCTGCTCCTACCCCATCTATCCTCAGGCCCTTCGACCACTCACCCCCCCTCTCCCCTGAGGAGGTGCAAAGGGCCCTGTCTAAGTCATCAAACGCGTCAGCCCCAGGCCCGGACAAGATCCCCTACGGGGTCTGGAAAAAGGTCCATGCAGCTAATCCCTCCCTTCTCATTAACCTCCTCTCGCCCCTCCTAGCTTTCGGCTTCCACTCTCCCTCCCTCAAAAAGGCCAATGGAGTTGTCCTCTCTAAGCCAGGAAAACCAGACTATTCCTCCCCCGCCTCCTTTCGCATCATTGTCCTCCTCCAGCCAGTTTCAAAGATTCTAGAGAGGATTGTTGCCTCTCGCCTGTCCCTAGTTGCCCGCTCACGCGGTCTAATCAACCCAAATCAATGCGACTCGCTCCCCGGTCTCAGTACCTATGACGCGTGCGCCGCACTCACCCACAAGGTCCGGTGCCTCCAGATGCCTGGGCTCAAAGCCTCATCACTCTTCCTTGACATTAAAGGGGGGTTTGACAACATCAATTCAACACTACTTACTACATTCATGCAGTCCAGGGGGGTGCCTCCATACATCTGCGCCTGGGTACAGTCTTTCCTTTCTAATAGACATTGTCGTCTTCTCTTTCAAGGGTCTCCTAATGTGTTCTCTCCAGTGCAGGTGGGCGTGCCACAAGGGTCTCCTATTTCTCCTCCTCTTTTTGTCATCTATGTGTCTCCTCTACATTTGAATATCCCCAAGGGGATTATGTTTTCCTATGTTGATGATTTTACTGTTACGGTGGCTTCTCCCTCTTACAAACGCAATGTCCAGTGCCTGCAGCATTACTTTCTGGCATTGAAAAGAAGGGCTGGTGCCATAGGCATGTCCTTCTCGGTGCCCAAGACCGAACTGTCCCACTGGAGGACCTCAAGGGACCATGGGGCTCGCTGCTACACCCCAGTCATCCTACACAGCACTCTCTTCCACCCCGCTGGGCTGGTTCGCTGGCTCGGCTACTGGTTTACCCCTAGCATAGAAACCTCTCTTCACTTTGCAAAATGTTTGGCGCTTGCCCAGGGGGCTTTCGCTATCGTAAGACAACTCTCTCCCCCTGGCAAAGGCCTGCCTCCTTACCTCAATTGGAGGCTCGCCGTGGGACTCATCCTCCCCATCCTCTCCTACGGGGCCGACCTTCTGGTACCCAACGCTTCTGCACTCCACAAGATGGAGGTCTTCTGGAAGCGGGTCCTCCGATGGGTGACCAACTGCTTCCACTCTACCCCTACCTCGATCCTCCCCTGCGAGGCCAGCATCCCCCCTCTGGTAGTCCTTCTTCCCCATAAGCGCCAAATGGCAGCCATGAGGATGGCCTGCTCCCCACCTGAGATAAACCCGGCAGTGGCCAGGCTCCGCTCATCGTTTCCCTCTGCATCGGCAACAAGGGCCCTGGACTCCAACCGGGCCCTGTCTACTGGTCTGAAGGGGAACACCTACCCCCTGCTCTGGAAGACCCCCAGACCCTCTCCTGCCATAAGGTTCCATCTGCCTATTGATGGCATAGCTCACTCCATTGCTCGGATCGCTGCCAAGGGAACTCTTCCGGGCCTGAACAGGCACCTGGTCCCCAGGACGAACAACAATCTCTCCTCCTCCCAGAAGTACTCCCTCCTGAAGGCTGCTACTCGGTCCCTTCTTTTTCAGGACTGGGTGCTACAGGCCCCCCCCCTTCTATACTATTTCTATGCTCCGCCGGAGGCCCCGCATCCCTTTATGGGACTGGACCGCTTCCTGGCTAGAAGAATACACCAAATGAGAGCTGGAAAGCGCTATCTCGCGGCCCACACCCCCTGGGACGAGCCAGACAAACCCACAACTTGCTCTGCCTGCAGCCTTGAGCCAGAGACTATGTAACATACCATCCTCTCCTGTCCCTCTAAGTCCTCCGCGAGACTGCTCCATATCCCGGGAGTTGATTCTTTGGCCTGCGAGGCTCCCCTATGGGCTGATAACGACCTCTTATGGGGCCTGGTACAATACATCTCCGATACCAGAACCAACTTTCCCCCCACGATGGGCGGGGGAAGGGCTTTGCCTGGCGCCAACCTTGTTTCAGATTGAAGGCGTGGTTTTTTCTGTTATCTTTCCTGACTCTAGTTGACTTTTCATGCTTTATATTTTCTCTATGCGGGAGGAGGCTTGTCTTTCCTTTTGTGATTAGTCGCCATGGCGGGCGCAGTGGGTTGCATTACTCACAGGCAGGGATTGCTGGCAGAGAGATATTTCGTTACCGTTTGTTGTTTTTGACACTACGGTTTTGTTTTTGCCATAGCTAGCGCTCCATGCAGGTTCTTGTACCTTAACAAAGAACGTATGAGTTAAACAAAAAACAAAAAACAAAATCCTGAGCTCTCACAACATCCTCCGTCTCCGCTACACCTCCGGCGATTGAAAACTCAACACCACGGTTTTTATCAGGAGTTTTTTGTTTCGGCGCAAAGGTTTCTCCACCCTCCTGCCCACTTCTTCCTTTGGCCTCGGCCTAGGGCAGTCTGGCTCTTCTCTCCTCTCACACCCAGGGTATTGACTTCGGTCTACCGTTGGAGGGCCCTCTGTCTCCCTAGGGGTTGGTCGGTCGGAGGCCCTCCTCAGCTGGCTGGCAGGTGGTGGGATCCCTTCTACTACAGTGATGCTATCTCTCCCAGAATATGAAACTGCATGAGAGATGTCGTAAAACACCCGCTATGCTTTGCCTAGGCAGCCGTGGATGATCCTCCTTACTCCTCCTTCCTCCTCCCCCCACGCGTGGCGGGGAGTCCTCTCCTCCTCCTGAGTTCTCTCGCTTAGCCTTGACATGGTCGGCAACCCCTTAACCACCATCATCAGACTGCCGGGAACACAGTTCCAGTAGGAAAGAACAGCCAACAGGCTACGGTCGATCTCCCCATTCTCTTGTTTTCCTAAGAGGCTGCCTAGTCAGACAAGAAAGCGATTACTGACAGACAATGTTTGAGGTCTTTGAGTCTACACCACCACTCTCCTCTCCCTACAGTCGGATTGGCTGGCACCTTACTGCTACACCTTCTCCTCCCCCCAGTTATGGCCCACGGCCAGCCGGTCTCCTCCTTCCCTCCATGGTATTGCACTGTCTCCTTGGAGTGGGTCTGGGGGGGGCCGGCTATCTTAGCGCACTTCGTGCCTTGCTTCCCAATTGAATGAGTGGACTTGCCCTTCGGGGACTACGTGGCTTGCTACTAACCTTTCTTTTGTCTTTTTGGGATTTCTCAGCGGGTTTTCCTGGCCCTTCCTGCTTTCTTCTTACTTAAGATTTCCTTGTTCGTCCATCTAGCAGGGCTTGGGTTTCTTTTCTTTGAGGCGAGATGTGCAGTTGGCTCCATACCAGAGGAGCTTGGGGGGTTGGCTTTTTCCTGTGGCAAGAGGAGGGATATGGGTTTTTTGTCATCATAGCTAGCACTCCATACGTTTTTTGTACCCTAAACAAATAATCAATGAGTTAAACAAAAACAAAAAAAAAGAAAAGATCCTGAGCTCTCACAACATCTTCCGTCTCCACTACACCTCTGGCAATTGAAAACTCAACACCATGGTTTTTATCGTAAGTTTTTTGTTTTATCGCGAGACATTCTCCACCCTCCCATCCACTCCTACCTTTCGGTTTGGCCTAGTAGAGTCTGGCTCTTCCCTCCTCTCACGCCCAGGGTATTGACGTCAGTCTACTGTCGCAGGGCTCTTTCTCTCGTTGCTGGTTGGTCGTTCAAATGCCCTCCTTGGCTGGCTGGCAGGTGGTGGGATCCCTTCCACTACAGCAACGCCATCTCTCCCAGAACAAGGGACTACATGAGAGACGCAGTGAAACACGTGCTTTGCTTTGCCTAGGCGGCTGTTGATGATCTTCCTTGCTCCTCCTTTCACCTCCCGCCACACGTGGTAGGGAGTCCTTTCCTCCTCCTGAGTTGACCTCGCTTAGCCTTCTCATGGTCGGCAACCCCTTAACCACCATAGTCAGATGGCCAGGACTACAGTTGCAGTAGGGGAGAACCGCCAACAGGCTACGGTGCATCTCTCCATTCTCTTCTTCTCCTAAAATACTGCCTAGTCAGACATGAACGCAATACAGATCCACTATGTTTAAGGTCTTTGGATCTAACCTTCGGCTCTCCTCTCACTATGGTCGGATCGGCTAGCACCCTACTACTACACCTTCCCCTCCCCCGGGTTATTGCCCACGGCCGCCTGGTCACCTCCATCCCTCCATGGTATTGCACTACCTCCTTGGAGTGGGTCTGGGGGGGCCCCCGTCTCTTAGCGTGCTTCATGCGTCACTTCCCGCTTGGATGAGTGGACTTGCCCTTCGGGGCCTACGTGGATTGCTAATAACCCTTCTTTTCTCTTTTCAGAATTTCTCACTAGGTTTTCCTGGCCCTTCCTGCTTTCTTCCTAGGTAGGTTTTCCTTGTTCGTCCCTCTAGCCGGGCTTGGGTTTCCTTTCTTTGAGGCGAGATGTGCGGTTGGCTCTATACCAGAGGGGCTCCAAGGGTTGGCTTGTTCCTGTGGTAAGAGGAGGGATATGGGTTTTTTCTTGTCATAGCTAGCACTCCATACGTTTTTTGTACCCTAAACAAATAACCAATGAGTAAAACAAAGAAAACAAAAAATCCTGAGCTCTCACAATCATCAGCGAACAGAAAAGAGATTCTATTAATATATTCATTATACTTTGATACATACTTTTGTTATGAGCTTTCTTGACCACTCTCTGAGAAATCTTATTGGCCCTAGTTACACTTTGTCTGACTTAGAATTGACTGCTGCCTAACAGTATTCTCCAAGTCAGCTCCTGCGCCAGTACTTGACTACACCCCAAACCATACCCCCACTCGGTGAGCCCTGCATTCCCAATCCCTATCTAGTAGACCAGCTTTGGGCGTCTCAGAATTTTTCCACCAATTGTTAATTGTCAATCATTTGTATCTGATGTTTGCCTGAGTTGAGTTCAGGTCCGCGTTAGACTTTGGTTTCCTCCAATCCCATGTAGGTACAGTCTATATCTAGCGTGAAGTTATACCGCTAAACACTACCAGTAATAGCTAGATTTTGGATGCCACTCTCCTCTGCCGCATCCTTAATTTCCACTTTCGTTTACGCCTGAGATCACGTCCTATGACACCCGAAGGGTAAAGGGAATAATCATAGGCATGGAACAGATCATTCAGAAGTCACCTTTTTTGTAGTCGAACCATTGAGATCAATCCTCAGTGATACTATACGATCCTCTGACATGCTAAAAACACTCTGCTCAACTGGGGCCGGGATGGCGATGCACACATAGCTATTCATATATTTGACGTTTTATTCTTACTCCTCCTAACTACAGGTACAAGGACTTTCTAAACTCCCACCTCTTGGTACCAAGTAAAGACAAGGACTTGTTGCTGTAAACTCTCGTGTGGTTTCCAAGGTTCCAATTCTCGCCATCTACTAGTAAGAACTATGTTGGGTTTTGTATCAACTCACTTGTTTTGAGTTTTAGCCTTTGGAGGTGTTAAGTCTAAGCTATTTCACAATTTCCTATGGCAGTGAAAGGTGGACATTGACCAGGTTTCCTCCTCTCCAAGCTGGCAAAAACGAAAGCAAAGACAGTACATCAGTTGAGGTTGAGAACCTAGATTTCCCAAAGGTGAAAAGGGTCCACTTGCGGAGATAGGATACAATAATGGCAACTTCAGGTGCACACTGGCGTTGTGTAGGTTAGACTTTGTATTCACACTGACTTCACAGCCCGTGTCTATGAGTGTGGTACTTGTGCTCCCGTAGAGGACTAGTTAGTTCATGTTGGGTAGTAGAAGGTTAATTTAGTGTCATCACAATAAGGGCCGATTTGGCAAGTCTACTATCAATTGCTTTCAAAGAATTTGCATAAATTTGAATAATGTGGATGTGAAGAGAAAAAACTATCAGACATAGGTAGAGGCCTTAGTGAGGCCTGCATATAGTCTCTGCTTATGCAGTAACCCTAAATAGGAAAGACTGATTATGGGGCTGATGATGACAGGAAGAGATGGTAGAATTATAAGAATACCTTCTTCCACCCTACACTTCTTCCCTCGTTTCCTCTCGCCTCGTCACCACACTCCCGGTTCCTTATTTGCCTGTTCACATGCTCCCCTCTGCTGTCCTACCTAACCTCCCGCATCCGGAACGTATCCCCCCCACACATCAAGGTTCTTTTCTCGTTTTCGCCCCCTCACACCCGGTATCAATTATCCACCTTTTTTTTGTTGTTTGCTCCAGGCATACAAACCTCTCTGGTGTCCCCTCCCCTGGCCTTCGAAAATGCCACCCAAACCTGAGCAAACTGCTATTGGGTGTGAGAAGTAAGTATCTTCTATCAAACTAGTTATATCAGACCAATATTGATCTTTCTATGTTTTTAGATGTCGAGTGAGTCAACCAGGATATCCGGAGGGATCAGCCAAATGGAGAAATGCTCTCCCCGCGCTGGCTGCCATTACCGGTACCAGTCATGTAGGATCCCACAAAAAACCGGAATTTGAACCGAACGTTGAAGATTCAAAGTAAGTAAAAGAACTCCAATCCATGTACTGGGAAACTAGAAACTCAGACCTCTTAGCCTGAAGCACCCTGGACCCTGCTGTTTGCTCCGCTGTTTGACCCATTGTACTGCTGCTGGGTAATCAAGACGCCTAGCGCAGGGGGCAGCATTGGGCCTTCTCAAGCCCAAAGTGCCCTGGGCCCTGCTGGTTGCTCCGTCGTTCGTCCTGTCGCACTGCTGCCGGTAAATCCATATTCCTGGCCCCAAGCTACAGCATCAGGCCATCGCAAGCCTGAAGCACCCAGGGCCCCGCTTGTCACAATGTCATTCGTTCCATTGCGCTGCTACTGGGTAATCAATATGCCAGGCACCAAGCGGTAGCATCAGGCCTTCTCAAGCCTGTAGCGCCCTGGGTCCTCCTACGACACCGGGAAAGCCATGAATATCTCCTGTGTCTGGTCTGTTCTGTGTCTGTGCCCTCGCGTCCCCTGGTATCAATTGTCCAGGTCTTTTTTTCTTTACTCTAAAGATACAAACTTCGGTAAATGTCCCCTGCACCAGTATTCGAAAATTCCAGCCAGAACTGCACAAACTGCCATTAGGTGGGAAGAGTAAGTATCTTCTATCAAACGAGTTATATCTGACGAATATTGACCTCTCTATGTTAGTCAGACATCTGGCAAGTCAACCAGAACATGCTGAGGAACCAGTCAAGCGCCCTGGGCCCTGCAGTTCACCGCATCGTTTGCCCTGTCGTGCTGCTACCTGGCCCCAAGGGGTAGCATCTGGCATTCTCAAGCTCGAAGTGCCCTGGGCCCTGTGGTTTGCCCCTCTGTTTGCCCCATCATTGGTCCTGTCATGTTGCCCTCTGGTCCCCTAAGGGGGGTCAGTGTGCCTTCTCAAGCCCAAAGTGCCCT
>LN891012.1:304235-321093 GCA_900010015.1 Tuber aestivum | reverse complement strand
TGCCATCCGCAGCGTCAGGGTACCCCCAGATAATCAATATGCCTGGCCGCAAGGGGCAGCATCAGGCCTTCTCAAGCCCGACATGCCCTCCACCTCGCCACTTCACACGTCACACGGCTACCGAATAAATATTATCTGGTGCCTGTAGTTTTTCTTTCCTTTGCTATCCTTTCGCCTGCTTTCATTTTCTTCTTGTTTTGTCTTTATTTTTACTCCATTGCTTGGGTTCGTTTTCTGTCTGTGTGGTTTTTTCTCTCTTTGTCTTGGGCATCTAGTTCTTTGGTTCCTTTTGCAAGGATTTCTCTTACCCCTTTAGACATCTTGATCACCTCTTATCTTGTCCTGACATTTCTCATACACGCCTTAGTGTCCTGTTATCCTGGTTCTTTTTCTTAGGTTTTTCTATCTTGCTTGGGTGCTATATACTAGATTTCTTCCTTCACCGCTACTTGGGCATCTTGTATTCTTAGACTTTCCTTCCCTGGTTGTCTGTCATCCTCTGGTTGTCTGTCACTTGGTATCTGTCACCCCAGCTGCCCCCAATTCTTGGACAAAAAGCTGGCAGAGTAGTACCAGTGCAGAGAAAGGATACCATCCAGAAAACGCCATCCCCCCTGGTCATGAAGGGCAGAATCGGCCCTTCTCAAGCCCAAAGCGCCCTGGGCTCTGCTGGTTGCCCCGCTGTCTACCTCGTGGTGGTGCCCCCGCATAATCAATAAGCCTGACCCAAGGGACAGCATCGAGCCTTGCTGATCCTGGAGCACCCTGGGTATCGCTGCTTGGTACTACACATGGCCGCTGGATGATCAGTATTTCGAGCCGCGCTTTACTTTTTTTTTTCCCCAAGTTTTTACACCTAGATGCCCTTTGTCTTTGTTCTTTCCTTTGCCAGGGTTCTGGTCTGCTTCCCTGCCCAGGCACCTTGACCATCTCTGGTTTGCAGGGGTTTCTCTCACCCTTTGTTTTTTTCTCTTATTTTTTACCCATTTGGGCATCTGGTTTTGCAGTTCTCTTTTCTTGGGATTTCCCGCAAGTGATTTAGTGTCTCATAGCTTAGTTTCTCTCTCTTAGGTTTTTCTATCTTCCTAGAGCACTACCTGCTGGATTCCTTCTTGGCTGCCGCTTGGACCTCGTGCTTTTATGAGGCTTACATTCCTCTCTTGTCCGTCACCTCCTCTTTGTCTGTCTGTCGCCTGGCATGGGGAATCCCCCTTACTTTGTGGTATACCACATTTTTTTGCACAATCAGGCATAATGGGCGGCCTTGTATTCTTAGAATTTTCTTCTCCCAAGGTGGGCCACCTGGGTTTTCAATCCCCCTGCGTTAATATGTTGTATTCTTCAAGTTAGTCACTGTTCTGGCATACCCTGAACCATGTCTTCACTCGGCAACCCCCACATACTAAGTTCATACCAAGCTAGGCATCCTCTGTGCATCTTGCAAATTTTTCACGATTGTGGACTACCAACCCTATATGCCCGACGTTCAGCTGTGTCGACTCCAGGTCTTTCAGGGAAGACATTCGCTTCTACTAATCCCATTTAGGTGCAGACTATATCTAGTATGAAGTTATCTGGGTAAACCCTACTCATTATCGCTACATTTTGGACCCTACTCTACTCTACTGTATCCTTTGTTTCCTCTTTTATTTACACTAGACTTTAGGCCCTATGATAGTTAGAGACATTGGCGTTTGATCGCGGATATTACATTGAATATTATTGGGAAATCAGCTTTTTTTATATTTGAACGATAGCGATCAATACAAAGTGATACTTGATGAATCTGGATGTACCCCTAGCTCTACCATATAACACCTGCCATATCCTAATGAGCATAACAAACCTACACAATTTCCAGATTTTATTGTGGAGATACTATTTACACTTCTCTACCCACTGCTTTCTCTCTCTCCTATCGGTGTAATTTTTCCATCATGCGAATAGAGCAACGATCCCGCCTCAACAGTCAACCAACCCCCTGTATTGGTAATCTATATGGATATCAACGCAACACTGCACCTGGCCCTGTGGGACCTAGGGGAACAGGATTTAAATCTCAACAAAACAATTCGCACCAGTCCCAGAGCGTAAGTACGAATGACCAGACGTCATGTCTGCCTTCTTCTCCCCGAGAAACAACAAGCAAAGTAACAAGACCACCAAAGCGCTGACGTAAAAGCACAATCCAGGTAGCTGTGTTTCCCGACCCCCAAACTGACACCGAAGACCAAGTGCATGTGGAAGCTGTACATATATTGGAGGATAGCGGTGATGAGTACCAAATCTCCCCAGGCTCCTCAGAATCAGAATCAGAAATAGAGACTGATGTGGAAGAGCTTGATCTCAGTGATGGGGGAGCAACACCACGCCATCATGAGTCACAGACAGCAAACAGAGAGGATACCAACCAACAGAAAACATTTCGGATTTTGACTACTATGCGATCACAGCAATCCGGCCCTTCTCTACCCATGCCCACTATCCCTACCTACATCATTCGTGGTAGAGCCTCCACTCCTAGTGTTCCATTGTCAAGCTCAGGAAGGAATTCGTATCTACTGAGTCGCTCTAGTATTCTTTCCTCAGATATCACAAGCTCTGGCCCAGCCGATTATCTAGATGTAGATGTACCCCGACACGATGTTAACTGGTGCTGAAGTGGCAGCTGGAAGAATAATGTTACAGGACCTGAAAGTTCTATATTACACCTGGCCAGGAGTCTGATTCCCCAATGCACTCTTTTTGATAATCAATGACCTAACATAGTTGTTCTGATGGCCAAAGTGTACAGCGTTTGGGAGGATGCATTGAATATGAGTTAGGATTGTGAACATATTAAGCCGTCCAAGGATAGCACAAGAACAGTAAGTAATCCGAGCCAGACATTTGGACACATGGTAAATTATAATACCCTTGATAGATATGCCCAAAGCACTCATGCGTACAGTCATAATTCATTTATCATGTGAAGCATTACATAGTAAAGTTATAGGAAGTGCAGCAGTTATCGGATGTAGAGCTAATGATTTTCTGGAAAGAGACCGGTTCATGTGCGACCTGAAAGGGTATGAGGTTTGTTACCACAATGACTAGCAATGGCTGTTGGGTAATATGACTAACTATGTATGAATTTGGACAGTGTGTGATCCTGCCATTCCTTGCACCGCGGATCTCCGACGTCATATATGCCAAGTACTTTGTCGGAAAGCAAATGCAAGGCAGGTAGATCCTTAGTTTCTACCTAGGATCAACAGAACTATGATCCGCATGACTTGAGCTATACTATGCCACACTCTCTGGGCATGGTACAAGGTTAAGTATGAAGATGTCACAGGGGCTCCCTGAGGTAGATGGTTTCTAAGGATGGGACTGCACCAAACTTTGAATCTCTCGAATACAGCTCTTGCAAAGTGTAAAGAATAAAAGTAAATCGTAAAACTTAATATTATTAAGCAGTGGCTTATGTCAATTAAAGTCTCGCGAGAGGATGTTGAATGTGTTGGGGTAGGAGAATTCTCATATAATCTTCAAGTAGTCAGAGTTATGCTAAAAACTCCCGTAACAGGTTACCCCCCCCACCCACCAACACGAGTATGCTCTTCTCTGTAAGCATTGCTGGCACTATTACCATGTCCCCAAATGGCCAAAGGTGTCAGCACACTCTAGTAGAAATCTTCTATATGCACATCAGTTCCTGCAAGGTGTTTACCAATACACTTGTTGGAGTGAAAACCTCGGTGCAACGGTGCCTTGCCAGTGGCTAACTGTCGAGCCGCCTAGGAAAGCTAACTAAATGACTCCCTTCCCATGTGCTATGACCTGTACAAGCACTTGTAGACATCAGCTGTCTTCCAGGTAAGTGCTATCAATCTCAACTGCGAACTTGGAAGGTCGACAATACTATCACAGAGAACTGTAGTGGCGGTGAGACCCGTGGGCACTACCCATGGTCCCTTACCCCTGGCACACCACTCACCATGATAAGTATCATGCTCTTAGAGTCCTCAAACAACCTACAAAGAGCCTACAGCAAAGGGGTACATGTAGGCTGAATTGGTATAAAACCTTTCCCGATGTCTTAGGCACGACCTGGGACTACTCTGGGGACCCTTCTGTCTAGCTCATGCTAACTCCCTCAGTTTTGATCGCCTTTACTCTGTTCCTTTTGGAGAAGGTACTTGACCTTCTCACCTTGGCCCCGGTATATATCCTGCGAACAGCTTTCGGTCAGTCGGAGGGCAGCGACCTATACAGTGTTAAGGTCCTTTCTTTACAGACTCAATTTAACTAGTGTGATACCAACTTCAACCCTTTTGACCCACGATGCCCAGGGCAAACCCTGGGGCTGCAGGCACCTGTCTGGAATCATTTTGCTAAGTTACAGCTTGTTCTGAGCACTATAGCTCCTACCATAGCCTTCTACTAAATCTGTAAGCAAGTGCCCATCCCTTGTTATTGTGTAACAAACAAATCCTAATATTTCTCAGAATTCCTCCGAGAACATCTCCAACAGAAGGTAGGGTGTTAGTGAGCCAAAGGTAGGGTAAGTATGTCCATGGTAACACAAAACTAGTCTTCATGGTAGAATAATGACTTTCCTGGACAGGGTAAACTCACCCGGCCTTCTCACCTATTCTTACGTCGGAGCAGACATAGTCACATTACTTCTACTACTTTGGTACCCCGATCCCATAAGTACCTTCTGTTCTTTGGGATGTCTGGACCATCAGATATCCCTCGGACATGTACCAGCATGCCTGCCTAGTCAACCATCCAACCTCATGGTCTTATCAATGGGTGTAGACTTAGGTTACTATAGCTCTATAACTTAGGGTCATTACAGAAGAGCCAAAGGACTTCAATCCCGATATTGTTATGGGTAAGAATCTCAGAACATTCTAAGGAGCCATAGTGATGCAGTCTAGCTAACCTGTCACCCACTTAAGACCTCTTGGCATGCCACAGGCAAATATGAAAAAGTTTTCCCATGCAGATTCAGGAGCTGGTGGTCCAAAACATCTGCCAAATCCTCACCGAAAGGCTCTAGCAACAATATGTGATTCAGAATGATCTAGTAGAACGATATGATGATGACATTAACGCTGTAAGTAGGGAGCTGGAGCGCAGGAAATCCAACCAACCTCCAAGCCAATCCTTGTAGTGTAGACAGACAATGACCGCCTACCCTCTAGAGGCCTATTTGGGGCGCCAGGGTAGGCGGGAACAGTCGCCCCATCCCAATGTTGCATGCGATTTTAGCCAGATGGCCAATGGACGGTCTCTTGACTTTCTTGATGTTGAACAGGGTAGTCTAGCCGATACACCAGAACAAATAGGACATCCGACATCAGGGAGCGTGAGCAGTCCAGATATTTCATTGCATGTCTAACTTAGTCTGGATGATTCAAAGTTATGGCAGGTGACGGCTATAGAAGGATAGCAGGAAGAGAATTTTGATTGAGAGAGAGGAGATGACAGGTTGGTGGGACTGGGATCGAGAGCGGGCTTGACGGGGTGCTCATGGGTACCAGGGGTGCCAGTGGGATAACAAGGTTCAATAGCAAGTAGTGTACTCAATAGATTAAAATGGTGGACCAATGTGATGCCATAGTGCGATAGTAAATAGAGTATATCCAGCATATATCGAGACCAAGTTTTACTCAGATGTGGTTACCAAAAGTCCGAGAAAATAAAGAGTATGTTCTAATGACAGTGAGAAAATTCCAACGACATCAATTCAAAGTGTGAACTCAGAGTGGAAGAGGTAGGTAATATAGTGCTCGGGGTACACAGGAGTAGTTCTTCAAAGTCATGAGACATAGGAGCAGGGACAGGAACTGAGGAGGAGGAGAGAGCACAAGACATGTGGTACGAGGCAAGCGATATAGCTTAAGTCATCCAAACAGAACCGGCATTACCTGGACAGGATTGGAACCTAGGGGGAGGGTTGACCGACGTCAGAGCGAGAGGCAGAAGCAGCACATATTCTCCTGGATATAAAGCAGTCATGGCCAGATGGCTGGGATGCTGGGCAGGAGGTACACAGGTGTCCGGACAGCAGCCAGAAGTATTAAGGGTGTCAGGACACCAGGCAGGAGTAGTAGGGGCCTTGAGACACTAGCGGGGACAGGGGATGGCTTGTCAGGATGCCCAGAACTGAGCTAGCAAGGGTCACAATGCAGGGGGGTTGGCATGCCATGTATCTGGTGAGCAGCAGGATGCAGGAGGGTGTGGATGTAAATGTCAGGATGCAACAACAGATTCAGCCGACACCCTGATTAAAGGTTTGCGTCCTGTGTGTCCTGTGCGTCTGACGCACAGGATGTAATGGGGGCTCCCTCAGGTAGATGGTTCCCAAGGATGCGACCTTACCAAACATCAAATCTGTCAAACACAGCTCTTGCAAAAGTGGAAAGAATAAAAGTAAATGGTAAAACTTAATGTCGTTAAGCTCAGGCTTGTCGCAATTAAAGTCACTCAATAGGATGTTGATTGTGTCACGGTAGGAGAGTTCTCGTATAATCGTTAAGTAGTCAGACTTATACTAAAAACTCTCCCATCAGGTTACCCTGACTAATATGAGTATGCCCTTCTCCATAAGGGTTGCCCCGGCACCATTGCCGTGTCCCTGAAGGGCCTAAGGTATGAGCGCACTCTAGGAGAATTCTCATATATGCGGGTCAGTTCCTGTGAGGTGTTTACCAAGACACCTGCCGGAGGGGAAATTTCTGTGCATTGGTGTCTTGCCAGTGGCTAACTGTCAAGACACCTCGAAAAGCCAACTAAATGACTCTTTTCCCATGTGCTATGACCTATGCAAGCTCCCATAGACATCAGCTGTCTTCCAGTTAAGTTCTATCTTTCTTGATTGCGAACTTAGAAGGTCTACGATGCTCTCACGGAAAGCTGCAACGGCAGCAGGACCCATGGGCGCTACCCATGGTCCCTTACCCCCGACACACCACTCACCATAACAAGTATCATGCTGTTAGAGTCTTCAAATAACCCACAACCGGCCTACGGCAAAGGGGTACATGTAGGCTAGATTGGTGTGAAACCTTCCCAGATGTCTCTGGGACTACTCGGGACAACTCTGGGCATCCCTCCAGATAGCTCACGCCAACTCCGTCAGTTTTTTGTCAGTTTTACTCTGTCTCGTTTGGAGAAGGTACCTGACCTTCTCACCTTAGCCCCCTTATATATCCTACCAACAGCTTCCGGTTGAATGGATGGCAGCAACGTATACAGTATTATGGACATGTCTTCATAGTCTCCTTTTAACTAGTAAGACAGCAACTTAACCCATTTTGGCCCAGGACCCCCAGGGCGAATCCTGGGGCCGCAGGTACCGGTTAGAAATGATCCTACCAAGTTATAGCATGTTCGGAGCACTATACCTCCTCCCGTAGCCTTACGATCAATGTGCAAGCAAATGCCTGTCGATCCTCATTGCGTAACAAACAATTCTCACATTTCCTGGAATTCCTCCCAGAACATTTCCAACAGAAGGTAGGGTAATAGTGTCCTAAAGGTAGGGAAGTATGTCTATGGTGACATGAAAACGGTCTCGATCGTAGGGTAACATGACTTTCTTAGACAGGGTAAACTCACCTGACCCTCTAACCTATCCTTAGGCCAGAGCGGACATTGTCACCTTACTACTACTACTTAGGTACACCTATTCCGTAAGTATCTTCTGTGCTGAGGGATATCCTGACCATCAGATATCCCTCTGATACGCGTCTGCCTACCCGCCTCATCTACCATCTGCCCTCTTGGTCTTATGTATGACCATAGACATAAGTTACCATAGCTTTAAAACGTACCATCATTACACACGGATCTACCTGATGCAAAAGTACATTTTTGCTGATGTGTAGGCAGCTAGGTAGCTCTTTCCAGCTCTCTCCTGATGTATTCTCCCACCCAAGAAGTGCTCAAGACCACTGAAAGGGTGCGGGGCCTGGAGGCGAGGGTGAGGGTAGTACTAGAGAGGGGGAGCCTGAAGGCCCCAGTCCGAGAGGAGGACAGACTTGGTTGAAGCTTTGAGGAGAAAGTACATCTGTGAGGAGGTGAGGGTGTTAGTGGCCCCAGAGACCGGATGTTGGTTGACACCTGGTATGGGCCACCCAGTTGTGAGAGAGACAAGCGAGTATACAATCCTGTCATTAGGGAGGTGATACCGAACTGCCAGCACAGGCCTAGGGGTCTTCTAAAAGAGAGGCTAGCCATTGCTCTTTAATCCCACTGAGAGGGCTCGGTTAGAGTCTGAAGCCCTCTTTGCCAATAGAGAGGGAAAAGAGAGGTGGAGCCAGGCCGCCACCATGGTTGTCTTGGGTGGTAAGAAAGCCATCCTCAGGGTCGCTATTCTGTGCTCGTGAGGAAGTAGTTCTACTAAGGGGGGAATACTGGTCTCACATAGGACAATGGTGGTAGGGGAGGAGTGGAAGCAGTTAGTTACCCACCAGAGGACTTGGTTCTAGAAGACCTCAATCTTGTAGAGTGTAGAGGTATTAGGGGTGAGCAGGGCAGTCCCGCACTTAGTAGGAGAAGATTGAGAGAATGTGGCCAATGGCTAGCCACCTATTGAGGTAAGAGGGCAGGCCCATGCCCGGAGGAGACAGAGCCTCTGGCTATGGTGAACGCCTCCGGAGTAAGAGCTAGCAGCTTAGTGAAGTGGGAAGAGGTCTTCAAGCTAGGGGTAAACCAATAGCCAAGCCAGTGAACCAGCCTAGCAGGCTAGAGGAGAGTGCCATCCAAGGTGACCAGTATCGAGCAGTGGCTGCCATAATCCCTGCGAGTCCTCCAGTGGGTGAGCTCGGTCTTAGGTACATAAAAGAACATACCTATAGACTCCCACCTTCTGCTTCAAAGCTAGAAAGTAATGTGGCAAGTGCTGCATATTGTGCCTGTATGAAAGAGAAGCCACGGTGACAATAAAGTTATCAATATAGGAAAACATAATCACCTTAGGAATAGACATATTGAGAGGAGATACATTGATGACAAAGAGACGCGGGGAGATAGGAGAGCCCTGTGGTACCTGCACCTGAACCGGTGAAAACACATTTGGGTACCCTGAAAGAGAAGATGATAATATCTGTTAGAAAGAAAAGACGACAATATCTATTAGAAAGAAAAGACTGAACCCAGGTACAGATGTATGAGGTCACCACCCTGGATTTCAGGAACCTAGTTAGCAGTGACAAGTCGATGTTATTAGACCCTTCCTTGATGTCATGGAAGAGTAAGGAGTCTTTAAGACCTGGCCTTTGCAGGCGGCGGACTTTGGGGGTCATGACGGCACAAGTGTCATAGGTACTGAGACCTGGGAGGGAGCTTTAGTGATTGGGATTGATCAGGCCACAAGAATGGACAACTAGGGAAAGGCGAGAGGTGACGATTCTCTCCAGAATCTTGGAGACAGTTTGAAGTAGCACGATAATGTGGAAGGAGGAGGACGATGAGTAGTCTGGCTTCCACAGCTTGGAGAGCACGACCCCGTTAGCTTTTTCAGACAAGGGCAGGTCAAAGCTGAAGAGGAGAAACAGGGAATGGAGCTGGATCAGGAGGGAGGGATTTGCTAAGTGGACCTTTTTCTAAACACCGTATGGAATCTGGTCAGGACGCGGGACCGACAAGTTTTAGGACTTTGCCAGAATTCTTTACACTTCATCAGGGACGAGGGGAGGGAGGTTGTGAAATGGCCTGAGTATGGAGGGAGCAGGAGGGCACAACTTGGGGGGAAAGAAGTTGCTTAGGAGGGCATAGTTGATTTGTTCAGGGGAGGAAAGGCCAGGAAAGGACAGAAAGCGGTCAGCAGGCCAGCTGGTGGCAAGTCTCTTGGCTGTCCAAACAGAGCGGGAGTCCATCTTAGCCAGGAAGTTTCTCCAATGTTCTGACTTAGCCTTCGTGACGGCCTTGAATTAGAGGGGAGTGGGCCTCACGGGCCTCAGCATTGAGTGTAGGTAAGGGAGAGTATTGGGACCTTCTAGTGGGTGAGTTGAAAAAGCCCCTCAAGAAGGACAGGAGGGAAGACCAAAGTTCTCTGGCTTAGACCTGAGAAAGGGCCATTTCAGAGGTGTAGAGATTAGGAGCAGGGAGGAGAGAACAACAAGGTGTCAGTCAACCAAGGTGCCCAGAGAGGAGGCTATAAAGAGGGGAGGGATAGGAGGCAGGTCAACCTTCTACAGGGTCTCAAGTACTGGTAGCCAGTCAACCCTGTCGCAGTTGGGGTCGGGGAGGGTGGGGGATATCAGAAGTGAGGAAAACTTTATTAGGATAGGCATGTGATCAGAGCCCATGGAGGGGACGTCAGCGGATCAGGAGTAGTGGAAGGAGGCAAGAGGACTACTAGCAAAGGCTAGATCCAGGACACTCAACCATATTGAAAGATCAAAAGAGAACCTGGCGTGTTCAAAGTACGGGGAGGACAGCAGGAAATCTTGGTCTGAAAACTGATGGGGCAGGTCTGACATGGGACAATGAACATCAAAGTCCCCCAAGGTAAGGGTGGAGAAATTATGAGAGGAAAAACTATTCTCCAGAGACATGGTCTGGTGGTGAGAGGAAATAAAATTAATGGCATACAAATTATAAATCTAAAAAACGTGGTGGAAAGAAGAAAACAACCTCTTAGGCAAGTAGATGTCTAGTGCCATGAGGTCAAGGCAGGCAAAAAAGCAAGAAAGAATAGGGTAGGCTCCAAGAAACTACTAAAAAGCATAAAGGGCCATGTTAGACTTCGAGCCTAAGGCCACAGGAGGGGAAATGCATTTATACATAGAAAAGGATAGCAGCTTCCCCGGCCAGACCGTGGGGTCTTAGAGGGCCACTATCAGGACAGGAAAGGATAGCACAGCAAAGCTGGTAAACAGGAAAAGAAAACAATTCCAGCTCCCTAAGCAGTTATGTTGAAGAGTGGAAAGAGATAAAAGAGAAGAAGGAGATGACAGCAATTGGTCCACCATATTTGGTTCCATGGATCATTCTATCGTATTAGAAGATACAGGGGAGAATAGAGACAATCTACTGGACTCCCCTTGGGAGTTGAAGAATCTAGCAGCATGGGAGGAGGGTGCGGGAGTACATAGCTGTAATGACCCTACGTTATAGAGCTATAGTAACCTATGTCTACGCCCATATATAAGACCAAGGGGTCAGATGGTAGACTAGATGGGTATGCAGACGCACATCTGAGAGATATCTGATAGTCCAGATATCTCTAACAACGAAAGGGACTTGAGGAATAGGTGTACCTAAGTAGTGGTAGTGATATGACAATGTCCGCTCTGGCCTAAGAATAGGTCAAAGGGCTGTGTGAGTTCACACTGTCTAAGGAAGTCACGTTACCCGACCATGGAGATTGATTTCGCGTCACCATGGACATACTAACCCTACCTGTGGGACACTATTACCCTACCTTCCATCGGAAATGTGCTCAGAGGAATTCTGGGAAATGTTAGGATTGTTTGTTACACAATGATGATCGATAGGCAATTGCTTGCACATTGATTGGAAGGCTACGGGTGGAGCTATAGTGCTCCGAACAAGCGGTAACTTGGCAGGAATATTTCTACCAGGTACCTGCGGCCCCTGGGTTTGCCCCAGGAGTCATAGGTCAAAAGGGGTAGACTTGCCGTCTTACTAGTTAAATGGAGTATATGAAGACATGTCGATAACACTGTATACATCACTGCTGTCCGTCCGACCCGAGGCGGTTCCCAGGATATATAAGGAGGCCAAGGTAGGAAGGTCAAGTACCTTCTCCAAAAAGAACAGAGTAAAAGGGACCAAAACTGACGGAGTTAGCGTGAGCTATCCGGAAGGGTCTCCAGAGTAGTCCTGGGTAGCACCAGAGACATCTGGGAAGGTTTTACGCCAATCAAGCCTCCATGTGCCCCTTTGCTGTAGGCTCTTTGTGGGTTGTTTGAGGACTCTAATAGGATAATACCTATGGAGGGGAGTGGTGTGTCGGGGGTAAGGGACCATGGGTAGTGCCCACGGGTCCCACCGCTGCCACAGCTCTCCGCCGGAGCGTCCTCGACCTTCTAAGTTCGCAATCAAGAAAGATAGAACTTAATCGGAAGACAGCTGATGTCTACGGGAGCTTGCATAGGTCATAGCACATGGGAAAAGAGTCATCTAGTTAGCTTCCCTAGGCGTTTCAACAGTTAGCCACTAGCGCAATACTGATGCGCAGAGGTTTTCACTCCGCCAGGTGTATTGGTAAACACCTCGCAGGAACCGATGTGCATATAGCAGAATTCTGCTAGAGTGCACTGACACCTTAGGCCTTTCGGGGACACAGCAATAGTGCCGGGGAAACCCTTACAGAGAAGGGCATACTCATGTTGCCCAGGGTAGCCTGATGGGGGAGTATTTAGTATAAGTCTGACTACTTCAAGATTATACGAGAACTCTCCTACCCGGACACGATCAACATCCTTTTGAGCTACTTTAATTGAGATAAGCCTGAGCTTAACGATATTAAGTTTTACTGTTTACGTTTATTTATTACACTTTTACAAGAGCTGTATTCGAGACATTCGAAGTGTGGTGCGGTCGTATCCTTGGGAACCATCTACCTGAAGGAGCCCCCGTCACAATAGCATGGGGGCCATGATGGCAGGGCTCGGCGTTTCCATATGGTTAGTTGGTAGGGGGGAAGGTGTAGTTGGGGTGCGGGCATTACTGGGTGGGGTATTATCCTGATCCATCATGTCGACACTTTCCTCATCCTCCTCTTCAGAGTCTAACTATGACATGGGAGTCTAGAAAGGGTGCAAGGGATAGGACCTGTTGGAGGCAGGATGGCCACCAGCACAGTGTGAACACCTAGAAGACAAGGCAGGACAGCATGCGATCATGGACTTGAGGTACCCTAGCATGGGGCATGTTGGGTTGGGTCAACGATAGTTGTCCCTAGAGTGGCTTGATGCACAAATCAGGCAGACTGGGATAGAGGCCATACATGCCAGGACAGGGTGTCCAAACTTCCAGCAGTGGCTGTACTGCATGAACTTGTTCTTGGAGACAGCGTTCTGAATGTTGCGAAGCTTGAAGTAGAGGATAATTTTAGACCCAATACAGGCCACATCAGAGGGCGCAACTATGATCACCACCAAGGTGGTGGCCTTTTGTAGGAGGGGATCTGGCTGGAGGTAGCGAGCACCAAAGACATTGACATCCTTGGCATTCTGGAAGGAGGTGGCATGGTAACAGAAGATGTCCGACTAGTGTTGTGGGAGGAATAGAAGTGGGAGGCCGTGGATAACTAGTTGCACCTCATTCCGTGTCACGCAGAAGGGCTAGTATGGGTTGTTCCTGATTGGAGAGAACTGGTTAATCTTGTTAGTCAGAGCCTCCTAGTAGGGGCAGTAGCTAGTAGCAGAGGTAAGGAGGTTTGAGGCAAGGAGGGTGAGAACACCACCACCATTAACTATGGCTAAAAAGAAAACTAGAAAGAAACAGTTAACTTGGAGGAGGATGGAAGCTGCAATGTCAGGAGAAGTGGCCCCCAGGTGAGCGGCATCGGGATGAGGGACAGGAGTGATGTGGGGTGCAAAGAAGTATCATTTAGTAGCTGGGAGCGGGGTGGCCTCTCTGACTCGAGGGGGGGCACTGTCGGATGCTATGACTTGGGCTGCAGTGGACTTCTTCTTCTTAGCCTTAGGGTCCACTTGGGGGCTGCCCAGTTGAGAGAGGCTGCCAGACTAGTGTGGGAGGAGGAGGGGTCTAGCCTAAGGACCGAGGGGGCAGGACCCAGGCGGAAGGAGGACTCATCCAGCAACTCATCCTGAGTGAGTTGGAAATCAGTGAAGGAATGGTGGCGTCTTGCAGTTAAAGCACACAGGTTTCCATACCATACACCATCTACCAACACAAAGGAGTCTTTATCCTCAACCGGGGTATCCAGCACATAGCCAAGCGGTGGGAGATACTCTGCTCCAGGAGGAGCCCATGGTGGAGTGGAAGAGGGCAGTCATCTAGCCTGCTTGGGAGGGGGGGGAGGTGTCTCTAGAGGTAGGAGAGGGGATCGTGCAGCAGATGCCGTAATTCTCACGGAGAGGTCTTGGACTAATTGTAACCGGAGCTGGTACTCGGTTAAAGTTTGTTTTATGTTTTGTTTTAAGTATCGGTTGATACTTAGTTTGTTTTATGTTTTGTTTTAAGTATCGGTTGATACTTAGTTTGTTTTATGTTTTGTTTTAAGTATCGGTTGATACTTGGTTATTTTTATGTTTTGGTTGAGTAAGAACATGAGTGAGAATTCATGATCGTACCCAAACACATGTACTTAAAAAGACCACCGTTTTCCACTTTGGAAACGGTAGACTTCGACAGTTAGTATTCTAATATACTCGGTTGAACGGCTATCTCTATTTTCCTATTACACCACCGAAGCCTCCCTTAGCGAGCCCAGACTGTTACTCTCCGGCAGAAGAACACTCGGCTCCTATCGTACACAGTAGCGTGACTAGCGCTCCCGCGTGAACACGTAACAGTAATGCCTCGATTACAGGTTGGAAGGGGGGGTCTTGAGGGGTAGCCGATAACAACGGCTCCAGGACCTCCGCTCTTTGGATTATACTACGGATCTCAGAGTGGGCAGTGTAGTGAAGGGGAATAAGGATTATCTCGCCTGCACAGAGGCCGAGGAGTTCAGAGTCAGTAAGGAAGAGTATTAGTAGTACCGCCCATCCTTAGTGAGAGAGGGTGCGGGTCAGCTGATCTCTGAGCAGATCGCGGTGGAAAGGGAGAGAGGAGGTGGGTGCCCTTGAGTCATGAGGCGCAGTATGGTGGGAGGTTCAAGAGCCAGACCTGGAGGGCCCAGAAGCTGATCCTTCTAGAGGAGGGAGGGCTGTGTGGGGTAGTGAGGGGGCTGTGTACTTAGAGACTAAAGCCTAAGCAAGAGGAAAAATAGCTGTGTAGAGATGGTTGCCACGCAACACCCGGGAGTTTTGCCCGGCCAAATGGGATAATCTTTTTAAGCAAGAGGCAAGTTGTAACAACCCTACATTATAGAGCTATGGTAACCTATGTCGATACCCATACATAAGACCAAGAGGTTAGATGGTAGACTAGGCAGAGATGCAGATGCACATCCGAGGGAGATCTGATGGTCGGGATATCCTTAAGAACAGAAGGTACTTAAAGAATAGGAGTATCTAAGTAGTGGTAGTAATGTGACAATGTCCGGTGTGACCAAAGAATAGGTCAGAGGGCCGGGTGAGTTTGCCCTGTCCAAGAAAGTCACGTTGCCCTGCCATGGAGACCGCTTTCATGTCACCATGGACATACTTACCCTACCTTCTGTTGGAAATGTTCTGGGAGGAATTCCGGAAAATGTTAGGATTCTTTGTTAGGCAATCATGATTGATGGGCACTTGTTGTCACAAACTGGACTTAGTGAGGATAAAAGATAAGTTAAATTGTTAAAGATTTCATTAAAGTTATGTTATGCGCTTAAGTTGTTTTCACACCTAACTCGCTTAAGGAGTTATGGTTGTTTATATTTAGTTGCGTTGACTGACTCACAGTAGTGAGTCACACGATGTTATGAGTTTCGTACATGACTCAAGTTATGAGTCATAGGTTTCACTCAGGTGACGCGAGTTGTATACCTGATCTTATAGTTTGATTGCGTTTGATTTAAGTACGACTCATAGGAGTCAGATAATGTATTTCGCATGACTTGCACTGTGAGTCAGAGGATAAGTGTGACTCATAGTTATGAGTCACCAGGGTTAGGGTTTTTCAAGGGAAGACTATATAAGGAGAAGGACCTAGCTAGTTAGTTAATTCCTCACGCGTTGTTCTAAGGACTTTCCTACATACAAGAATATATCTTTATACCTTTATGTTATGCTAGGCAGATTGAACAATGTCTAACCCCCTACCCCTCGATAAGTGATCGAAGATATCAGTACCTTCCTCATCGACGTTACCTAGTCATAGTCAGTAGACTTCACGACATCAGTAACGTAGGCCTCGGCCTAAGAACGATGAACGAAGTATTAATGGTCGTCACCTATTGATTACGAGTACCATGGGAATGATCGAGTACCATGGGTAGAAACGTTACATTACAACGCGTCTCTCTTACAATACTTGATGACAACAAAGAGATATGAACGACACCGAAAAATAAGAAGAACGACATTTGAATGCGTCTTCATTCGGCAGCCAACAAACGAATAAGAAAATAACAGACAAAGACCAGACCTCTTAATTGAGTACCCTGGTCAAAAGAGGAAAAAGAGGAGAATGTTTTTTTTACGTCTCACCAAGGAAGGAAGGATGAAAGGGGGTGTGACTGAGGGGACCAGTCACGGAGGAGAAAGGAGCTAGTAGGAGGGACAGTTAGCCTGGACCTCCTACTATAAGAGTCAAAATATCAACAAACAAAGCGATAGCGGAGTGAGGAAGATATTGGAGACTCTTACCAAATAGGTTGTGAGGACGAACATCGACGGAATGAAGAAAAGCGCAATGGAGGAGATGGAGTCCGAGCAACCAAAACCAAAGGAATTTTTTTCGTTTAATCTAGCCTCGGAGGACCTCGGCAGGAGGGCGAAAGGGGCGGAAAAGATGAAAAGGTTGATGGCAACCGAACAACGAACGATATCCACGATGACTCAACTGTTCGGAAGCCAGTCAACAACGCAGAAAGGGGAGGAGGAAGAAAGGAGCTACCAAGAAGTTATGGTTCCGAATTGCTATAAGAACTTTGGACCACGAACGAGGTTATGGAAAATGCGACTACACAATCAAACGATAAGAAGATGAAAAGGTTGATCGCAAGCGAAGGACGAAGGATATCCACGATAACTCAACTATTCGGAAGCGAGTC
>LN891012.1:286407-303307 GCA_900010015.1 Tuber aestivum | reverse complement strand
AAATGCAACTACACAATCAAACGATAGAAAAGATGAAAAGGTTGATCGCAACCGAACGACGAACGATATCCATGATAACTCAACTGTTCGGAAGCGAGTCAACAACGCGGAAAGGGGAGGAGGAAGAAAGGAGCTACCAAGAAGTTACGATTCCGAAATTGCCATAAGAACTTCGGACCAAGAGAGAGGTTGTGGAAAATGCGACTACACAACCAAACAACGAACAAGTAAAGGTTGATCACAACCGAACGACGAACGATATCTACGATACCTCAGCTGTTCGGAAGTGAGTCAACAATGCTTGAAGACAAGAAGAAAGTCAGACTCGAGACGATCCTGTGGATCAAAGACCAAGGAAGAAACACGATATACGATACGAAGGAGATGAAGAAAAAGGCAAAGACGAAGGAAGGCACGGAAAGGCATGACGAGGCAGACTCAAGCAAGAAAAACGCGCCATTGAATCTAAGCATTCGGAGGTAATAGTACTTATAGACTTCATAGTCAATAAGGAAAGTGAGCGCCAAGCACGATTAAAGGATAATCGTACGGTCGGCAACTAAGGAAACCAACGATAAGGATTCATCCATATGAATCAAGCACGATTAAAGGATAATCGTACGGTCGGATAAGACGGAATACGACAGAACGGATTCTTCCAAATGAAAGCAAGAAGATCACACGATAATCCTACGGTCGGATAAGGCGGAATACGACAGAACTGATTCTTCCAAATGAAAGCAAAAAGATCACACGATAATCCTACGGTTGGATAAGACGGAATACGACAGAACGAATTCTTCCAAATGAAAGCAAAACAATCACACGACAATCCTACGGTCGGATAAGACGGAATACGACAGAACGAATTCTTCCAAATGAAAGCAAAACAATCACACGACAATTCTACGGTCGGATAAGACCGAACACGACAGAACGAATTCTTCCAAATTAAAGCAAAACAATCACACGACAATCCCACGGTTGGATAAGACAGAATACGACAGAATGAATACAGCGAAGAAAAGTTATAAAACCAAGATAGAACGAGGACAAACGGAGAACTTGGAAACCATCAATCCCAACCTCAAACAACACTCCTCCTATCACGATACTATCCTTTTATTCCTTACGAACAACCTCCACCATCACACAAATATGAAGTACCCCACGAACAACAAAACAACCCTGGAGGCCCGGAAGGGACCTCCCCGACCCCTCAACGGACACGCGGCGCTCATTTGGACTGCCTGTGACGATAATGAATATGGTATCCATCGGGATCCCAAAGAAAGACACTCTTGGTGGCCGACCAAGCGATCGGGCACTACATACGGGGAAAACGAGGAATGGAAGAAGGCTTGGGAGAAAGAGTCCTGGGGGTTGGAGGAACGAGAAGAGGAGGACCGCGAGGCCCACAAACAGAAACGCCACTAGAAGGTGGCATGGGAGGTGTGTATGCGCAAGTTCTGCGCATACCACCGAAAGCAAAAAAGAGAGGCACTGGTAGGTGCAAAGAGGAGGACCCCCCCACCAACACCACCAACCAGCCCGAACAGTTCAGGCTCCTATTCCGAGAAGATGGTCCACTGGGACCAAGAGGTGGAGAAAGAAGAGTATCGGCGAACGATACGAAAGCTAAGAGAGAGGGTGAAGGCCCTCGAGGACGAAGTCAAGGAGCTCGGCTGGCAGAACCAGTCGAAGGAAAATATGTGGACGAGCGAGTAAGACCGATGGGACTCAGTCTGGGGGAGAGAGGAGCTAATGTCACAAACTCGACTTAGTGAGGATAAAAGATAAGTTAAATTGTTAAAGATTTCCTTAAAGTTATGTTATGCGCTTAAGTTGTTTTCACACCTAACTCGCTTAAGGAGTTATGGTTGTTTATGTTTAGTTGCGTTGACTGACTCACAGTAGTGAGTCACACGATGTTATGAGTTTCGCACAGGACTCAAGTTATGAGTCATGGGTTTCACTCAGGTGACGCGAGTTGCATACCTGATCTTATAGTTTGATTGCGTTTGATTTAAGTACGACTCATAGGAGTCAGATGATGTATTTCGCATGACTCGCACTATGAGTCAGAGGATAAGTGTGACTCATAGTTATGAGTCACCAGGGTTAGGGTTTTTCAAGGGAAGACTATATAAGGAGGAGGACCTAGCTAGTTAGTTAGTTCCTCACGCGTTGTTCTAAGGACTTTCCTACATACAAGAATATATCTTTATACCTTTATGTTATGCTAGGCAGATTGAAGAATATCTAACCCCCTACCCCTCGATAAGTGATCGAAGATATCAGTACCTTCCTCATCGACGTTACCTAGTCATAGTCAGTAGACTTCACGACATCAGTAACGTAGGCCTCGGCCTAAGAACGATGAACGAAGTATTAATGGTCGTCACCTATTGATTACGAGTACCATGGGAATGATCAAGTACCATGGGTAGGAACGTTACACTTGTTTACACATTGATTGGAAGACTACGGGAGGAGCTATAGTGCTCCAAACAACCTGTAACTTGGTAGAATTATTTCTAACAGGTACCTGCGGCCTCAGGGTTCACCCCAAGCGTCATGGGCCAAAATGGGGGGGGGTTGCCCTCTTACTAGTTAAATGAAGTCTATGAAGACATGTCCATAACACTGTATGCCAGTGTCGCTGCCATCCGTCCGACCAAAGGCTGTTTGCAAGATAACCAAGGGGGCCAAGGTGAGAAGGTCAGGTACCTTCTCCAAAAAGAACGGAGTTAAATGGACCAAAACTGACAGAGTTAGCATGAGCTATCCAGAAGAGTCCCCTGAGTAGTCCCAGGTAGTACTGGAGACATCAGAGAAGGTTTTACACCAATCAAGCCTATACATGCCCCTTTGCCGTAGGCTCTTTGTAGGTTGTTTGAAGACTCAAATAGCATGATAATTATCATGGTGAGTGGTGTGTCAGGGGTAAGGGACCATGGGTAATGCCTATGGGTCACGCTGCCAACACAGCCCTCTGTGGGAGGATTGTAGCCCTTCTAAGTTCGTAATTAACATAGATAAAACTTAACCGGAAGACAGCTGATGACTACGAGTGCTTGCATAGGTCATAGCACATAGGAGGAGAGTCATTTAGTTAGCTTTCCTAGGCATCTCGACAGTTAGCCACTGGGGAGATACCGATATGTAGAAGTTTTCACTGCGGCAGGTGTATTGGTAAACAGCTGGCAGGAACTGAGGTGCATATAGGACAATTCTAGTAGAGTGTGATGACACCTTAGGCCCTTCGTGGACACGGTAATAGTGCCAGGCCAACCCTTATAGAGAACGGCATACTCATCTTAGTTGGGGAACCTGATGGGGGAGTTTTTGGTATAAGTCTGACTACTTAAAGATTATACGAGAACTCTCCTACCCTGACAGAATCAATATCCTCTTGACAGACTTTAATTGCGATAAGCGTGACCTTAATGATATTAACTTTTACTGTTTACTTTTATTCTTTACACTTTTGCGAGAGCTGTGTTTGAGAGATTTGAAGTTTGGTGCGGTCGCATCCTTAGGAACTATCAACTTGAGAGAGCCCCCATTACAGTATATCGTTAAGCAAGCTTCTTGCTTAACTCTTCTCCTGATTTATTCGATTTGAACCTATGTTAATCCATCATGGCTGCATTAGCAATCACGATCAAAGAGGAAATGTCGTGTTCCAAGAGTACTTTTGGGCTTTATGATAACCCGTTGGAAGCTGCCCTGTTCAGTCCTTCTGTTATAGCTGACACCCGAGGCATTGGGGGAGGAAGCGCAAAATTGCTTCTCCAGGCAGTCCCAATAGATGTCTCCAAACATTGTCGCAAGTTAATCCTTCAAGACGCTGGCCTAGCCGCACTATCGTTTACAAATACCATACCCTTCGCAAATGGAGTCCCTGATGGCTTCACTCATAAAGAGGACAAGCGAAAGGAGATTCGGGGACCTCCCACGATCTTGGTAGTGGAATTTTCCCCTGATTCTATCAAACCTTATATCCTACGAGAAGTAGCCTGCGAGGTTACTAGTGCAAAAAAGCAATTGTTGCCCGGGAATAAGAAGAACCACAGACAATTTAGGAAACAAATTGTCGAGAGCTCAGTGGAATGGATGAAAAGACAGCAAGAGGCATTTGTGGCAATACTGAATAATCAATTTGCTATGAAGATTAGGATGGACACATTGGAAAAGGCTGAGAAGGACAGATACCAGATTGACACAGACTATGACATCTTGATGATAGAGGTGGCCCCTGCATTACCCCTAGTGACAGATAAGCCTGACAATCTTTCTCAGCCACTGACACTATATGCGAGAGATGAGCGATGGTGACCAGAACTAAGTCCGTTAGGATTACAGATCTTTGAAAGTCTGAAAACCACAGAAGACAGTAAAACACCTTTCTCTTTCATCTTTGCCACCTTGCGAACGCTTTCCACATCTGTGGCATGAAGTCACTCGGCAAGTCCAATTCCTGGGACACGACATTGAGCATCTCCATGGGTACCTTGTCAAACTGTCGATAGACCTATACAGTCACTATCTTCCTCTATCACAGTAACACCAGCATCTCGGTCGTAACCCAAGCCAGACGCTCCCCTTCCTCACCCTACTTTGACAGGCACCGCCCCCACACCAGTGGCAAGCCCGATCCCGACCACATGGCCGGCAATAAACCCAGGTTCATGGCTTGCGGAATGGATTGAAGATACGGTGTAACGACTTCATCTGTCTACTCCACGACCTCCTACTGCCTCCGACGGCACACCTGTCCCTGTCTCCGTGACACCCCGCCCTACCAGCCAGCCACCAGTTCAAGTGCTGACGGCACCGGTTAAACCTTCAGGTAATGCTGGAATTTCTGGTTTCGGGCTGCCGCCACATCCTATTGAACGAGGGCCATGGTATCATCCTACATGTCCAGGATCTGGGGGGAGACATGATTGTTTTTGTCACCTGCCGGTGTTCGAACAACGGAAGAACAAGGGAAAGAAAAGAGAATACCTATGTGGGTATTATCTAAAACAGGGTCATGAACAACCTTCTGAACACCCAGAGACCTGTCCCGCTTTGAGGGAATAGTTTCTGGTATCGCAGGCTGCGCCAAACCCGATACCGTCGGGGAGTAACCAGCCAGCAGGCTCAGTGCCGCTACAAGTACTGTCAAGAGGTGGTCCTCCGGATGACAGAAATTGCAGAGGTCAGAGCGGACACTTTGATGCTTATAAAAGACCAAGGGAAACCTTCAGTAGCAACACCGCAGGCAGTGGAGGTGGTAACCAACCTCCAGGTGGTGGATTCTTTGGTGCTGGTGGAGGGGACCCAGGTCATTCCGACCCTGATGACAGCTCTGATGATGATGCCGATTCCCTACCAGATGTCACACCCTGTTTGGGACCACGCTGAAATGGCTCGAATGATGAGAAGAAAGACCAATATGACCGTCGGGCAGAAGCACTACAAGAACGGTGACAAAACCAGTCTTGTTCTTTGTCACATTCAACACACAGGAAGCCAGAGAAGCTAAGCGGCATTGGCACATTTAGAGGAGTGATTGCCGATCTGGCTAGTTTTCTGACCTTGGTCAAAGTCAAGTTTGAGTACTTTTCTGATTGCCGTCTGACAGATATGGATAAGATCAACCTGGTGATACCTTTTCTTGAGGACCAAGCCAGCAACTGGCATCTAGGAATACATGCCCACATCAATCGTGAAGCTGCAAAGCAAGCCGGTATGCCGTTCAACAAGAATGGTCCACTCGGGACATGGAAGGGTTTCCATCAATGGTTGGAGCAGAGTCATGGAGGTGACACCCTGAATAGGGACAAGAATCTTCTCTCGTAGAACAACTTGGTGATGTTTCCCAACCAGAGCAGTCCCTACCTGGATAAGGTTATCGATCTGTTGTATAAGCTGAACTACACAAACGACCAGCAGGTCAAGGATAATGTTAGGGTGGGAATAACCTCTAAGCTTCGGAAATCATGGGTACTGAAGACGCCTCACCCCGAAAATCTAAATCATTATCGAGATTTGCTTCAGCAAGTTGGTCATAATCTCGAAGATGACAAGCGTTTCGGACATCTTAACGATGATAAACCCGCGAAGCCATAAGAGAAAAGAGAGAAGGAAAAATCTAAACCCATAGGAAGGTTTAAGAAGAAGGAGCAAGGTTCGGGTTGGAAGGAAAACAAGACGCGGAAGACCGCTAATACGGGCTCCCGAAAGCAGGCAGGGATGTCTGAGTATGCAATTGCTCATGGAGACATCCCTCAGACCCGGACTGATAAACTACGCAACAATAAGCAATGTACCAAGTGTGGGAGAGAAGGACACTTCTGAAGATAGTGTTCAGTAACCTCCCATGGGTTCATGCTGTGAAGAATACCGCGGGAGTGAAACTGTCACGACCAAAGGTGGATTCCTCTAAGAGTGGCAATAAACAATTCAAGCGCATTGAAGCATCTTGTCTACCAGCTTCACATTCCCAGCTCTTGGAAGCTCGCAAACCTTCTCCTACTATTATGGAGGTTGAGACGGACCTCGGTAAAGGTAAGAACCTAATCCTCAGAAGGAGATGACATAGGCTAACCTCTCTAGATCAATGAAGATCTGGAAGGAAGGATGGCCACTCAAGTAGAACGAATTGAGGTAAGAACCAATCCCCGTTGACTAGCTTTTCAGTTCTAACAAAATAGCCAATACAGGAGAATTGAGGGACTATCTGATCAGGTAGATGTTACGGTCGCACACGCTGTTTGGTCTTTCTTTTGGTTCTTTGGTTTTATTATTTCTCATATTATATTGTATTTCATGTTGAACATTTCTGGGGAAATTACGTTCAGGTTTTTCTTTGGATGAGCGTTCTGCTCTGAGGAATCACTCTGGAAAATGGGAACTGGGCGACATTCGGAGAGGGCACAAAGATGCCCTGTTTGGCACTGGTTGACTGGACATCTCGGGAGAGCAAATGCAATTTTCTTGTCTTATATCAGTCATTTGTCTTGTATGATTGAATTGGTTGGGTTGTTAGTCTTGAATAAAAAGTTATCTTTCAAGTTTACCTGAGGAGGGTTTAGTATCCGAAATCATGCTGGCATGATAGTAAACAGGACTCCAATTCCTGTTATTGATTAAAACTATTCTTGAAATATTTACCGACCCGTTGTGGCCGCTCTGGTGTCAAAAGGCAAAAGACGAGCAAGAATGAGTACCATGAGACCACCTAAGAAGGCACGGCACTCCAGCCCACCCAAACACAGCAAGTCTATTCACTTATGAGTAATACTAGATTGGTGCATAGGGTGTAGACATGTAAGTGCTGAAGCGCTGGTGCTACTAGATAGTGGAGCTACTGGCCCAGTGCTAAGTAGTCAAGAGGTTAACAGTACCCAACCTCCTTGTGGACAAAGAAGCATTCATACTCCAATAAAGGATGCAAGCGGCAACCACATACCAGGATCAGGTCTTCACTATGCCAAGTCTTTAGATTTGAAGATAGGTAATCACATGAATGGTATGCGCTTCGAGGTAGCCCATATCGCCAACACTAGAGTCGCTGGCAATCTCGCAATGTCATGGTTGAAGGATCATAACACAGACATAGATTGGAGTGTAGGATCACCGACCTGGCACTCAGATTTCTGTAAGGCAAACTGCCTGAAACATCAAAGGTGGTTGGTATACATGACTAATGAAGAACTGTTGGCCGAGGATCCCGAAAACGTATATTTTCTGGGGACGGTACAGTTCTCGGATGAGAGCGGTGAAGATAAAACAGTCCAACTCTTACCCCAGTGTAAGGGCTTCGGAGACATCTTCAGTCAAGAGAGGATAGAAGTACTATCGGAACATATGAAGTATGATGGAATTGATTTAATTCCTGGAAGTACCCCTCCCTTCAGGCCTATCTATCCGATATTGGTAAAAGAGCCACAAGGTCTTAAAGAGTTCATAAACGAGATATTATGAACAGGGAAGATAGAAAGGTATACTTCCTCCTCTTCGGCTTCTATACTTTTTGTACCAAAACCAGATAGTACTCTGAGATTGGTGATAGATTATCGAGGACTAAATAAAATTATGGTGAAGAATAGATATCCTCGTCGGCTGATGAAGGGGTTGTGAGGCAGGATGTCAAAAGCTACCCTTTATGGTTTGATAGACCTGAAGGACGGGTATTGAGGAATCCGAATGGCCGAGAAAGCCATAGGAGATACTCACTGGCATGAGGAACTCACAGCCTTTCGCAGTGAATTAGGATTACGTCAATTTAAAGTGATGTCCTTTGGACTATGCAATGCTCCCGCCACCTTCCCGAGCATGATAAATGATATATTTCAGGATATAGTGGGTAAAGCAGTTGTCGCTTACCTGGACCATATCCTGATTTACTCTGAGACAATTGAAGAACATGGCTCTCTGGTAAGTCGAGTTATGCCGAGGTTAAGGAAGTATCGACTAGGTGTAAACATAAAGAAGTCGTTCTTCCATAAGACTGAGATTGAGTTCCTAGGTTATCGGATATCTGAAAAGAGAATATCTATGACCACGAAGAAGGTGGATTCTATCCTGGAATGGAAACCACTGACTAGCGTCATTAGAGTCCAAAGTTTTTTAGGCTTTACCAACTTCCATAGAAGGTTTATAGAAGGGTGTAGCAAGATAGCGAAACCTTTGACTGACCTTATTAAGAAGGATGTTAAATTTGATTAGACCCCCGCTTGTGGAAAGGCATTCAATGAATTGAAGAAAGCCTTTACCTCGGGACCAATCCTACACACTTTGATCCTGCTCACCAGACTAAACTAGAGACGGATGCAAGTAACTTCACATTAGGTGCTATACTTTCTCAGTTCTGCAACGATACGAAGTGGCACCCAGTGGCCTTTCATAGTAGGAAGTTCCACCCAGCTGAGATAAATTATAATGTACATGACAAGAAAATGACTGCCATAGTAGCAGCTTTTAAGGAATGGGAACATCTGTTTAGAACGGTAGAGGGAGAGATCTCGGTTTACACCGATTACAAGAATCTAAAGTACTTTAATAGTACTAAGACCCTCAACCGCCGGCAACATCGCTGGGCAGAATTCCTGGGGCCATTCAATTTCAAGGTAGTGTACCGTGAAGGAAGGCTAATTACGAAGGGGGATGCACTGTCAAGGCTTGGAGACCACCGCCCTGAAGGGGGGAGTAATTCTCTGTCAGAAACACCAAAGCCATTTTTTCGCCCTGGACAATGGGTTGTGGGACAAGAATAAGACCTCTTACATCCTCATTTATTGGTAGCCTGTAAAGGCTATCAGTTGCAATCAGCGTTTTTGGATGCGTTACCTACTGCTGTAAAACATAATCCCATCTATATGAGGAACTTAAAGGCTGTGTTAGCGGGAGACAAAGATGTCAACCGCAACCTGACGATCCAAAGAGATACCCTCCTATACAAAAATCTTACCATGGAGAGAGACCTTCTCCTATATAAATATAGGTGGTATATTCTGGACTCACAGGGGCTGACGGATAGGATCATGGAGGCCGAGCATGACTCCTGTAAAGCGGGACACTTTGGGACCCACAAGACGGTGGACAGGGTTAGGGCTAACTTCCTTTGGCCTAAGATGGATGAGAGCATTACGGACTATGTTCACACATGTGATGTCTGTCAATGGAACAAATCCGTTAAGTACAAGAAGTTGGGCTTCTTGGAACCTGTTGGAGTGCCTTTGAGGCTGTGGATGGACATCTCGCTGGACTTCATAGTAGCACTACCTGCATCAGACGGGTATACCAAAATTTCGGTCATTGTAGATAGATTCTCAAAGATGGCACACTTTATACCTTTGGCCAGAGAAGTTCCAATAATGGATCTCACCTTAATGTTCCTGAAGAAAATTTGGCGGCTCCATGCGCTCCCAGAATCTATTATCCCTGATCGCCATAGCCAATTCATGTCTAGGTTTTAGATGAGCCTGATGCAATAATTACAACTGAAACTACGGTTATCGACCACTTTCCACCCTGAGACTGATGGGCAGACTGAGCGGGTGAACCAGACCTTGGAACAATACTTACGAAATTATTGTTCCTATCAATAGGATGATTGGGCATTGTTACTACCCTTCCCGGAGTATGCATATAATATATCCACCTCCGAGTCAACTAAGTTATCTCTATTTGAGATCAACTATGGCTTTAACCCATGGACCAATTGGTCAGGTACAGTCTCGGAGCAAACAGGTGTTCATCCCAGTAGCGAGCTATTGGTAACGAATAGGGATGGTGTCTGGCTAGAAGTCCGAGATACACCTAAGCGAGCTCAGAAGAGACAACGGAAATGGCACGACTAAAAATGGTTGCCATCGCGGGAATACATTACAGTAGACGATGTTACCAATGGCAGGACAAAGAAGGCTGACCGCGTGATGTTAAATCGAAAGAACATCCACACCAAGCGACCTATGGAGAAGCTAGACTACCAAATATTTGGACCCATCATAGTCAAGCGTCAGGTTGGTAACTGGGCTTACGAACTCCGATTGCCTACTCCTTGGTCAATCTATCCGGTATTCAATGTCAGACTCTTAAAACCCTATTGTGAGGAACTAAGTTGTAAAAGGTCTAAGGAAGTCCCAGTCCCAGATATAGTAGACAATGAGCCCAGCTCGGTTATTGAGGCAGTGGTAGACAGTCGATAGTACAGAAATATGAAAGCGAAATTTGCAAACCATTTCGTAAGTACCTAGTTTCATGGGAAGGCTATGGTGCAGAGGAGAACTCTTAGGAGCCATATGAACTGCTAGAAGGCACTGGCCTACAAGCCATGAAAGAATTTTACCATTCGTATCCCCATAAACCCGGAGACTATCGAGATCAGGGTAAACCGAATCGGGGAAATAATAGACGACATTGGCGGACTGGGTTGGTCCTTAGAAAAGAGGGGAGTGATGTAATGATGCTACAGTATAGAGCTATTGTAACCTATATCTATGCCTAAACATAAGACCAAGAGGTCAGATGGTAGACTCGGCGGATATGCAGACACACATCCGAGTGATATCTGATGGTCTGGATATCTCTAAGAACTGAAGGTACAAGGGTAGATTATGAATTGATGATACAGAGCAGGGATCAGAGGTTGGAGAGCAGTGGTACAGCCCTTGCAGAGGTGTACTATAATTTTGTCTAAACTAGAGTTCTTGAATCCAAGATATTACAGGAGAGAAAATTCATAAAAATCCAAACTCTTCATAAAACTACTGGAGATAGTAAGGACACTATTTATATCTAAAAATATCCACTCAACTCCCAACCTCTTAAGAGTAGTATGTAATTGAACTTTTAAATTCTACCAAGACACAGTTTTCCTGCCAAAACAATGGTCTAGGCATTATTTTACAGAAAGGTTTTATGCTACAACTCCTCAGAGAATTTATATTATTTGAGGTTTCAATTATAGTAAAGTAGCATAAACATTTTATAAACATCCTATGAAGCTCTGCTATTTTGTATTTTGGTATTGGGGCTGGAATAAGTGTGTGAAACTGGGCATTTATAGTATAAAATCACTTGAGTGCACTCAAACACAGATTTTTTCAACAGTACCAAAGTTGCCTTTACAACAGAGAACGACCCCCCCTGCTCTGTACCATGAATTCATGCCCTACCCTTGTACTTATGGAATAGGAGTACCTAAGTAGTGGTAGTAACGTGATAATGTCCGCTCTGGGCTCAGGTTAGGTCAGAGGGCCGGGTGAGTTTACCCTGGCTAAGGAAGTCACGTTACCCTACCTTGGAGACCGGTTTCGTGTCACCATGGACATGCTTCCCCTACCTTTGGGACACTATTACCCTACCTTCTGTCGGAAATGTTCTAGGAGGAATTCCGGGAAGTGGTAGGATTGTTTGTTACGCAATGACGATCGATAGGCACATGTTTTCACATTGATCGGAAGATTACAGGAGGTACTATAATGCTCCCAACATGCGGTAACTTGGCAGGATTATTTCTGACAGGTACCTGCGGCCTCGGGGTTCGCCCCAGGTGTCATGGGCCAAAATGGGGGGAGTTGCCATGTTGCTAGTTAAATGGAGTGTATGATGACATGTCCATAACGCTGTATAGGTCGCGGCCATCCGTCCAACCAGAGGCTGTTCGCAGGATATATAAGGCGGCCAAGGTGAGAAGGTCAGGTACCTTCTCTAAAACGAATGGAGTAAAATGGACCAAAACTGGCAGAGTTAGCATGAGCTATGCGAAAGGGTCCCCAGAGTAGTCCTGGGTAGTACCGGAGACATCTGAGAAGGTTTTACGCCAATCAAGCCTACACGCTCCCCTTTGCCGTAGGCTCTTGGTGGGTTGTTTGAAGACTCAAATAGCATGATACTTATCACGGTGAGTGGTGTGTCCAGGGTAAGGGACCATGGGTAGCGCCCACCAGTCCCACCGCCGACACAGCTCTCTGCGGGAGCATTGTAGACCTTTTAAGTTCGCAATTAACATAGACAGAACTTAACCGGAAGATAGCTGATGTCTACGAGCTCTTGCATAGGTCATAGCACATGGCAAGAGAGTTATTTAGTTAGCTTTCCTAGGCATCTCGACAGTTAGCCACTGGCAAGACACCAATACGCAGAAGTTTTCACTCCGGCAGGTGTATTGGTAAACACTTCACAAGAACTGAGGTGGCTATAGGAGAATTCTACTAGACTGCGCTGACCGCTTTGGCCCTTCGGGGACATGGTAATGGTGCCAGGGCAACTATTATGGAGAAGAGCATGCTCATGTTAGTTGGGGTAACCTGATGGCATAGTTTTTGGTATAAGTCTGACTACTTAAAGATTATACGAGAACTCTCCTACCCCAACAGAATCAACATCCTCTCGAGAGACTTTAATTTAGATAAGCCTGAGCTTAATGATATTAAGTTTTACTATTTACTTTTATTCTTTACACTTTTGCAAGAGCTGTATTTGAGAGATTTGAAGTTTGGTGCTGTCATATTTTTAGGAACCATCAACCTCAGGGAGCCCCCATTACAAAAGTAGAGGGTGGGGAGCATGATCTTAAAGCTAGGGATTTTTTATTTTTTTTGTTTGACTCATTGATTATTTGTTTAGGGTACAAAAAACGTATGAAGTGCTAGCTATGACGACAAAAAACCCATATCCCTCCTCCCGCCACAGGAAAAAGTCAACCCCCCAAGCCCCTCTGGTATGGAGCCAACTGCACATCTCACCTTAAAGAAAAGAAACCCAAGCCCAGCTAGAGAGATGGACAAGGAAATCCTAACTAAGAAGAAAGTAGGAAGGGCCAGGAAAACCCACTGAGAAATCCCAAAAAGATACAAGAAAGGTTAGTAGCTAGCCATGTAGACCCCAAAGGGTGAGTCCACTCATTCAAGCGGGAAGTGGCGCCTGAAGCAATCTAAGATAGAGGGCCTACCCCAGACCCACTCCAAGGAGGTAGTTCAATAACATGGAGGGAAGGAGGAGACCAGCCGGCCGTGGGTGATCACCAGAGGGAGGGGAAGGTGTAGCAGTAGGGTGTCAGCTGATCCAACCGTAGGAAGAGGAGAGCGGAGGGGTAGACCCAAAGACCTTAAACATCATCTATTGGTATCACGTTCGTGTCTAACTAGGCAGCCTCTTAGCTGAGCAAGAGAATGGGGAGATCGACTGTAGCCTGTTGGCTGTTCTCCCCTACTGGAATTGTAGTCCCAGCCGTCTGACGATGGTGGTTAAGGGGTTGCTGACCGTAAGAAGGCTAAGCGAGGCCCACTTAAGGGGAGGAGAGGACTCCACACCATGCGTGGAGGGAGCAGAAAGGGGGAGTAAGAAAGATCATCAACAGCCACCTAGGCAAAGCAAAGCAGGTATTTTACCGCGTCTCTCATGTAGTCGCTTGTGCTGGGAGAGATAGCATCACTGTAGTGGAAGGGATCCCACTACCTGCTAGCCAGTGAAGGAGGACCTCTGAACGACCAACCCCAAGCAGAGAAAGGGCCCTGCGACGGTAGACCAAAGTCAATACCCTGACACATGAGAGGAGGGAAGAGCCAGACTCCCCTAAGCAGAAGTCAAAGGCAGGAGTAGGCGGGAAAGTGGTGATGGTTTTACGATAAAACTCATGGTATTGATTTTCAATCGCCAGTGGTGTAGCGGAGACAGAGGATGATCTTAAAGCTAGGAAGGTACCTTAATATTTATAATCTGTGTCTGGATAGTTATGGGCTACATCAAATCCCTTATTGGCTATATACCTGCCATACTAACACTTCAGTGTCCCCAGAGTCTGAACTGTGTTAGACTCTAAAAACTAACTTCTCTGCTTTCTTTCTGAGTAGCATGATCAGCTCTGTTCAAAGGACTTATTAATGATTCTTCTATGTGCATAGGCTTAGAGTATATGATGAAGATAACTAACTCGACCAGTGAGTTGTTATTTATCCAATCGTGAACCAGTCTCTGGATGCCTCTGGTCCCTGCAAGCCTCAGGGGCTTGTACCTTACATCTCATTTCTATAGGAGCAAGAGCACATACACTTGCAGAACTTGTAGCTTCATAACTAACTGACCAATTTGAATGATCCACGTCTCATCTTATAGAGTGGAGCTTCTTCTATGTCATCTTGTGAAAGCCCTGTGGTCACACGCCTCATATCTCTCCAAAGTAGGCTGCATAAATGCCTTATTGTTCTGTGCATTTATAAGATATCATCATGATAGCCGTGTTGGGGCGCGGGATTGGACGCGTGGCCTTATACATTTAGTTATATGCCATACTGATTATGCTTCTATGTGTAACAGGCCCAGCCACACTCCCGTCATGCTAGAGAAAACAGAAACCAAGAAATTTACATTCTGTATAAATATACAGATACAAGGTATAACAAAGTTTTCATGCTTTTGAAGCTCTTCAAGTGAGCTATTTCTACAATGATAAAGAAGACTGAAAACTATGAGAGCAACAACCATGATACTCCTGGAGCTGGCAGATCAACAAAGATTTCTGATGCCTGAAAGAAGATCACACTTGATATTATTGATACTAAGCCTCACTTAGCACTAAGGGATATTACTCAGAATGATAATGTTGGTCTTGGAAAGGATACTATCTGTAAGGTCTCTGGTGAGGCTGGTTCTAACCTTAAAATACCAAGAAAAAGCTATTTTGGAGGAAAGAACTCAAGGACAAGAGGCAGGAGTTTGCACTGGCAAGGCAGAGGCAAAATTAGACAAGAGCTTAGAAGTGGGTAGTTTTTGTTGATGAGGCCACAATTGAGTATGATCCAAATCCAGGGGGAACAAAGGTCAGACCTAAAGTACGTGAGGAGCTAGAGGAAAAAAACTTAAAGCCAAGCTTTAAGTCAGGATGCAGTAACATCAGTGCCCACACCACAATCATATATGGAAGATAGACTGAGTTAATTGTTGCCAGGAGGAGGTGTAAGGAGGAAAGAACCAGTAAATCAGACAGGCTTTGTCTGAATCCATATTAGTATGCTGCTGAAATTTACCACTCATACCTTATCCCCTTCATTGCAGAAATAAATAGATCCCCAGGAACTATTCATATGGCTGCTGATAATGCATCATGGCATAATAGGTCGGAAAACAAGAAATTGCAGGAGGATTGTGGATATCAAAGACTGTCTTAGCCTCCCAACTCCCCAGATCTGAATCCTATTAAGAATGCCTGGTCCCTTCTTAAAAAGGCCCTCAAAAAGTAGTTCTCCAGGTAAGAGAGAAGGTCTCACAGTACACCTGAATTATTTCAAGCAGCTAAAAAGGAGTGGGAGCACATTCCCTAAGAGACAATTGATAGGTGGATTAAAAGAATGCCCGAGAGAGTTCAGGCTGTGCTGGATGCAGATGGAAGCCATACAAAATAGTAAAATGTTTAAAATTTTCTATTTCCTTTCTTTTACTATCTATTCTGTAATTAAGTTGTTGTCATTTTTTTCAAATTTTCAAGTTTCTATTTTATTGGGGTGGCGTGGTTGCGCATAGGGGTATGGAAACTTATTAGACACGATTGTACTCGATGTATATAGTTCTGGAAGATTAGCCTCTAAACCAGTTTTGACCCAAAAAGTGTAACAATTTTCCATGCAACACTCAGCATAATACTGCCAAGACTTTATACACAACCACTTAGGTTTTAGAACCCTATCATAACAAATTTTATGTGATGATTTTAAGAGGCATGTCTATAAAAGATATATTCCTCTCATCAACAACTTGAAATTCAGGAATCAAAGACTTAAATAGTCTCTTCTGTACTTCCAATATTTCTCTCTGTTTATTTCTACTTGCTTTCAATTAGATTTTATCTTACCATCCAATCTGATACATAAATTCCACATAATTCTTTGTTATACTATCATATTATGCGTAATAAATAACAACTGTGAGTATCTTCCTTATGGTTACCTTTAGTGGATTTTAAACTATCATAGATTCCAAAATATGGTTCATGCCATTCAAAACCTGCACCAGAAATTCCACAACTTTTAAATTGACAAGGCTTTACAACTAGCAGCATTATGGGAAAAAAAAAACCTCAGTGTTGAAGAGAACTTGATGGAGAATAACCTTGAGGTTTTCTTTTATTTTTTTGTTCCTGGTTGTAGATCCTTGCAAATTTGAAAAGTTGTACTTTTGATGAGAAAGAGAGAAAAATGTTACATCAACCATAGTTTGATTTCTTAGTAATTAGAGATTCATTATTCAGGAAATAGGGTTTTAGCTTAAAAAGATCATATTATGCACTGAAAAGAGTAAATATAACCTGTAACCTATAAGCAATATTATTAACCCTAATGACAACAACCATTATTTCTCTAGTATATATAATAAAACAGTAGAGAGTTGGATTAATGTATAATAA
>LN891012.1:223455-285483 GCA_900010015.1 Tuber aestivum | reverse complement strand
TGAGGTACAGCCACATGTAACACATCACTTCAGCCTCGTGCAGGTTTTGAATGGCATGAACCATACTTGAGGAGTTTAGGTTGGGTAACCTAAGTGGCTGTGCAGAAAGCCTTGGCAGTGTTACGCCGAGCGTTGCATGGAAAATTGTCACACTTTTTGGGTCAAAACTGGTTCAGAGGCTGGTCTTCCGGAACCATACCTAAATTTTCAGTTTGTTCTAAGTATCATTGTTGTGATTGCTTAGGTAATAAATTTGTTGTAGTGGTAGGGTTGCCGTTGACCCAGTTCGACACTGTGGGCAACTCCTTCCTCACACATTCTTTCCCGCCCAACCATCGCTTACTACTCTTCCTACACTTGCGTACCCTCAGATCACCCCGTGGATAGAAAAAAAAAAAAAACAAGCTCCTGGATTCATCCTTTCGCGAACCAGAGAAACTGACCCAATCAAAGCGCCAAAATTCAGTAATCCATCATGCGTGTCATCTCGATTCTTGGTTTTATGCTCTCCGCCCTCACCGCCACTGCCCTCGCACAGGACGAAGTTGAGATTATTAAGGAGAAAGTAATTGAGTGCGAGAGGAAGACCCAGGTTTGCGGGCCATCTTGTTCGTTTGCCCTGTCCTTTATCGCAAGACTGACTAGTGTCTGGGTTGAGCGAAATACAGAAAGGTGATACAATCAATGTGCACTACCGAGGTACCCTAAAGGACACTGGGGATCAGTTCGATGCTTCCTACGACCGTGGCCAGCCATTCACTTTCACTCTCGGTGAAAACAGAGTCATCCAGGGATGGGAGAGGGGCTTGTTGGATATGTGTATTGGGGAGAAGCGGATGTTGACCATCCCATACTCTCTTGCGTATGGCGCTGGTGGGATGCCACCTGTTATTCCGGCAAAGTCAGACTTGGGTACGTGCTCTCTGGTTCCTCCATATTCCAGTGCTCTGATAGGGTGATGCCATAGTTTTTGAGACCGAGCTTTTGGGAATCCAGGGGTTTAATCCTGAGAAACAGGAATTGTAGTTGCATTCATGTTGTGTTTTATGTCTCATGCCTTACGTGCTTTAGGATACGGAGGGTGAATACCGGTACTATGCTTGTTGTGAATAAAATATAGGTCATGTTTCGTTGGCATAACTTATATTATAGTTTTACCGCTGTCTCTATTGTATCCCGGACTTCTGAGCTGTAGTGGGGGAAGATGAATTTACTGTCCCTTTGGCAATGTAGTGTCAATCGGTCTTTTGCCCATCAACTCCATATCGTAATTGCGGATTAATATCAGTTCAGGCTGGGAAACCTCCCGACAACGGTCGTCTATTCCAATTGTCCTCAGCCTTCTTCAGAGTCATCTATACTCGAATTGCCCGTGCGAGGATCCCCGTTACCCCCGTAGCCGGAACATTACCGGGGATCCCCATCTGCTCCACATAAAGGTACTGCAGTTTATCAGCGGAAGGTTTCTCCATTTCCTAGTTAACGCAGCCCACCCTCTTCCTGGTAACAGACAGCTTCCCGACCTTCACAGGTAATTTCAGGACCACTCTGGAGTCTTATAGTTACACGATCGAGTCGCTCACCTTTGGCACCTTTCCGAAGTATCGTCGGGCCATATCAGTGAAGTGACGAACCCAGGGTGGGCGGAGATATGCATACGTGACATATGGTGGACCGTCCATGAGAACATCGATTACTGTGGCGATAGAAGTGCGCCGAAGAACTGGAGGCGTACAGTTGTCGAAATAAGTCCTCGTACGGTTCCCCCGGCAAACAGACCACCACCCGAAATAGTAACCATGACCACGCAAGAAAGAGAGGAGGGAGGGAAAAAAATATAAACTCAGTTAAAAAAGAATAAGAGTAGATAAAAAGCAACAATTTAACGAGGCTATTATTTTGGATGACTTCTATGTGCATCCAGTACAGGTTGGAGTCTCAGGAATTCTAGCAATCTATCTATCTAGTTAATATCTCTTGGAGGATAAGCTCCCACACCTGCTTGGTTTCCTAGAATAACTCAGAAGTACTATGAGGCCTTGTCCTGGACTTAGAGAATTGCTTCCTACAGGATTTTTTGAAAAGTTTCTACTTATTCTTAATTGGGTTAATGTTACATATATGAACACACAGAGCTCGCCCATACAGAGACCTCCTGAAAGCTGCAAAAACTTCAGAGGCAACATTCTCCTCTGGTCTTACCATTGGGGCTGTACATCTTAATAATTTGTTGTCAGACCTCTGCATCCCATTACTCCAATGAAATGTGAAAATAAAGTATGCTTGATAATATTATATATTTCATCATCATCCATCCAACCAAAGGCTGTTTGCAGGGCATATGCCAGTGAGACAGGACCTCATGCCATGTCTGAAGAGTTGAATAGAGTAACTCAGATGAGTAACCATAAAACTACAGACTAAGCAAGATTGACTATCTTGAACATAGATAGAAAGTGTTGAAACAAGATCACCAACAGTCCAATAAGTTAATAGAATATACCAGTAAGGATGTAGCCTGTGGCTCAGTCTAGTACTCACACAGTAGTGAACCAACTAGAGCCCTCTATCTGTAGTTAAGCAACTTTTCCATGATGTTAACCAGTCTGATTATAACAGAAAAGTTCTTAGGCTTGATATAGTTAAGTTGTAAAGTCAATGCTGTAGGGATAAGTCTCTGAACAGAGGTGATGGCAATTTGTAATGATCCTAGGTTATAGAGCTATGGCAAACTTGTAACGGGGGCTCCCTCAGGTAGATGGCTCCCAAGGATGCGACCGCACTAAACTTCCAATCTCTTGAACACAGCTCTTGCAAAAGTGTAAAGAATAAAAGTAAACAGTAAAACTTAATATCGTTAAGCTCAGGCTTATCTCAATTAAAGTCTCTCGAGAGGATGTTGATTCTGTCGGGGTAAGAGAGTTCTCGTATAATCTTTAAGTAGTCAGACTTATACCAAAAACTCCCCCATCAGGTTACCCTGACCAACATGAGTATGCCCTTCTCCGTAAGGGTTGCCCCGGCACCATTACCGTGTCCCCGAAGGGCCATAGGTGTCAGCGCACTCTAGCAGAAATCTCCTTTATGCACATCAGTTCCTGCAAGATGTTTATCAATACACCTGCCGGAGTGAAAACCTCTGCGCATCGGTGTCTCGTCAGTGGCTAACTGTCGAGATCCTTAGGAAAGCTAACTAAATGACTCTCTACCCATATGCTATGACCTATGCAAGCACTCGTAGACATCAGCTGTCTTCCGGCTAGGTTCTATCTTTCTTGATTGCGAACTTAGGGGGTCTACGACGCTCCCTCGGAGAGCTGTGTCGGCGGCGGGACCTATAGGCACTACCCATGATCCCTTACCCCCGGCACACCACTCACCGTGATAAGTGTCATGCTATTAGAGTCTTCAAACAACGCACAAAGAGCCTACGACAAAGGGGCACGTGTAGGCTTGATTGGCGTAAAACCTTCCCAAATGTCTCCGGCACTACCCGGGACTACTCTGGGGACCCTTGCGGATAGCTCACGCTAACTCCGTCAGTTTTGGTCCGTTTTACTCCGTTCCTTTTGGAGAAGGTACCTGACCTTCTCACCTTGGCCCCCGTATATATCCTGCGAACAGCCTCTGGTCGGACGGACGGCGACGACGCATACAGTGTTATGGACATGTCTTCATAGATTCCATTTAACTAGCATAATGGCAACTCCACCCATTTTGGCCCATGACGCCCGGGGCGAACCCTGGGGCCGCAGGTACCTGTTAGGAATAATTCTACCAAGTTACAGCTTGTTCGGAGCACTATAGCTCCTCCTGTAGTCTTCCGATCAAAGTGCAATCAAGTGCCCGTCAATCGTCATTGCGTAACAAACAATCCGAACATTTCCCGAAATTCCTCCGACAATATTTCTGACGGAAGGTAGGGTAATAGTGTCTCAAAGGTAGGGTAAGTGTATCCACCGTAACACGAAACCAGGCTCCATAGTAGGGTAACGTGACTTCCTTGGGTTAGGTAAACTCACCCGGCCTTCTGACCTATCCATAAGCTAGAGCGGACATTGTCACGTTATTACCACTACTTAGGTACACCTATTCCTTAAGTACCTTCTGTTCTTAGAGATTTCCGCACCATCAGATATCTCTCGGATATGCGCCTGCATATCCACCTCGTCTACCATCTGACCTCTTGGTCTTATGTATGGGCGTAGAGGTAGGTTACCATAGCTCTATATCGTAGGGTCGTTACATCACTCCCCTCTTCTCTAAGGACCGACCCGGTCCGCTAATGTCGTCTTTTATTTCCCCGGTTCGGTTCGCCCTCAATTCTATGGTCTCTGGGTTTGTGGGGATACCGATTGTGGAAATCCTTCATGGCCTGTAAGCCGGTGTCTTCTAGCATCTCATATGGCTCCCAAGAGTTCTCCTCTATGCCATAGCCTTCCCATGAAACTAGGTACTCAATGATGCGATTAGGAAATTTGGCTTTCATATTTCCGTACCATTGACTATCTACGACTCCCTTGATAACATAACTGGGCTCATTGTCTACTATCTCTGGGACAGGGACATCCTTAGTCCTTCTACCACTTGGGTCCTCACGATAGGGTTCTCAGAGTCCGACATTGAATACCGGATGGATTGACCAACGGGCAGGCAATTGGAGTTCGTAAGCTCGATTACTGACCTTTTGCTTGACCACAAAGGGTCCAAACATTCGGTGGTCCAGCTTCTCCATAGGTCATTTAGTGCGGATGTTGTTTCGATTTAGCATCACACGATCAGCCTTTTTTGCCCTGCCATTTGTGACATCTTCCATCGTAACGTATTCAGGTGATGGCAACCGTTTCTGGTCATGCCACTTCCTTTGTCTCTCTTGAGCTCCCTTAAGTGTATCTCGGACTTCTTGCCAGACACCTTCCCAATTCCTTACCAATAGCTCGCTACTGGGGTGAACACCTTATTGCTCTGAAACAGTACCCGACCAGTTGCTCCGTGGGTTGAACCCGTTGTTGATCTCAAATGGAGATAACCTAGTTGATTCAGAGGTTGATGTATTGTATGCATAGTCCGCCAAAGGTAGTAGCGATGCCCAATCATCTTGCTGATAAGAACAATAAATTCTTAAGTATTGCTCTAAGGTCTGGTTCACCCGCTCAGTTTGTCTATCGGTCTCAGGGTGCAAAGCAGTCGATAACTGTAGTTTCAATTGCAATTGTTGCATCAGGCTTATCTAAAACTTGGATGTGAATCGACTATCACGGTCGGAGATAATAGATTCTGGCAGGCCATGGAGCCGCCAATCTTCCTTTACAAATATCTGAGCCAGATCCTTAACAGGGATCTCTGTAGCCAAAGGTATAAAATGTGCCATCTTTGAGAATCGATCCACGATAACCAAAATCTTTGTATACCCTTCTGATTGCGGTAGTGCGACTATGAAGTCCATTGATATATCCGTCCACGGTCTCAAGGGTATACCAACAGGTTCCAGTAGACCAAACTTCTTATGCTTAACGGATTTATTCCGTTGACAGGTATCACATGTACGAACATAGTCCATAATGCTCTCGTCCATCTGAGGCCAAAAGAAGTTAGCCCTAACCCCGCCTACCGTCTTATATGTTCCAAAGTGTCCCGCAATACGGCACTCATGTTCAGCTTCCATGATCTTATGCTTCAAATCCTGTGAGTCAGGAATGTACCACCTGTTGTTATACAGAAGGAGATCTCTTTCTATTGTCAGGTTCCGGTCGACTCCTTTGTCTTCCGCTAACACAGCCTTTAAGTCCTTCATATAGACAGGATCCTGTTTCGCAGCAATTCGTAATGTATCCAAAAGTGATGATTGTAACCAGTAGCCTTGACAGGCTGCCAATGCTTGTGGTCGTAAGAGGTCTCGCTCCTGTCCCACAATCCATTGTCCAGGGTGAAAAAACGGCTTTGGTGTCTCTGATAAAGAATTACTCCTCCCTTCAGGGCGGTGGTCTCCACGCCTCGACAGTGCATCAGCCTTCGTGTTCAATCTCCCTTCACGGTAAACTACCTTGAAATTGAACGGTTGCAGGAATTCTGCCCAGCGATGCTGTCGGCGGTTGAGGGTCTTAGTACTATTAAAGTACTCCAAATTCTTGTGATCGGTGTGAACCGAGATTTCACCCTCTACCGACCGAAACAGATGTTCCCACTCCTTGAAAGCTGCAACTATGGCAGTCATTTCTTTGTCATGTACATCATAATTTATCTCCGCTGGATGGAATTTCTTACTATGAAAGGCCACTGGATGCCATTTCTCACCTTCGCAGAACTGAGACAGTACGGCACCCAAAGCAAAGTCACTTGCGTCCGTCTCCAACTTGGTTTGACGGGTAGAATCGAAGTGTGCTAGGATTGGTCCTGAAGTGAAGGCCTTTCTTAACTCAAAGAATGCCTCGCTACAAGCAGGGGTCCAATCAAATTTAACATCCTTCTTAGTAAGGTCCGTCAAAGGCTTCGCTATCTTGCTGAAACCCTCTATAAACCTCCTATATAAGTTGGCGAAGCCCAGAAAACTTTGGACTCCGACGACATTAGTCAGTTTCTTCCATTCCAAGATGGAATCGACTTTTTTGGTAGTCGTAGATATCCCCTTTTCGGATATCCTATAACCTAGAAATTCTATCTCACGTCTGTGGAAGAACGACTTCTTTATGTTTGCACATAGTCCGTGTTTCCTAAGTCTTTCCATTACGCGTCTAACCAATGAGACATGTTCTTCAATGGTCTCTGAATAGATCAGGATATCGTCCATATAGGCTGCGACTCCTTCTCCTAGCATATCTCGAAATATGTCATTTATCATGCTCTGGAAGGTGGCAGGTACGTTACATAACCCAACGGGCATTACCTTAAAATGATGTAATCCCAATTCGCTACGGAAAGCCGTGAGTTCCTCATGCGAGTGTGTATCTCCGGTAGCCTTTTTGGCCATCCGGATCCCCCAATAGCCATTTTTGAGATCCATCAAAGTATACACTGTGGCTTTGAAGAGCCTTCCTCGCAGTTCATTCATTAACGGGAGAGGATATCTGTTCTTCACCGTTATTTTATTGAGCCCTTGGTAATCTATTACCAGTCTCAGTGTGCCATCAGGTTTTGGCACAAACAGTCTGGGAGCGGAGGATGAGGAAGTAGATCTTTCTATCTTTCCTGTTCGTAACATCTCAGTTATGAACTCCTTAAGTGCTTTCCGCTCTTTCTCTGATATTGGATAGATGGGCCCCCAAGGTGGGGTGCTTCCGGGGATCAGTTCGATCCTGTGATCATATTTTGTATGTCCCAGTAACGCATCTATGCTTTCTTGGCTGAAGATATCACCAAAGTCATTATCCTCCAGCGGGAGTTGGATTGTGACATCTCCTCCTCTCTCATCCGCAAATTCTACAGTTCCTAGAAAATATACATTTTCTGGGTCTTCTGCCAATAGCTCCTCATCCGACATGTATATTAACCGCCTCTGCTGTGTAAGACAATTTGCCTTACAAAAATCTGAGCGCCAGGTCAGGGATCCTACTTTCCAATCTATGTCGGGGTTATGATCTCTCAACCACGACATTGGGAGATAGCCATCGACTCTTCTGTCGGCAATATCAGCTACCTCAAAGCGCATACCATTTATGTGATCACCGATCTTCAAGTCTAATGACTTGGTATAATGAAGCCCTGATCCTGGTATATTATTTCCGCTTGCATGCTTAATCGGAGTATGGATCCATTTCTTTACACAAGGAGCTTGGGTACTCTTGACCCATTGACTACTTAGCACGGGGCCCGTTGCTCCACTATCTAGTAGTAACAGCGCTTCGGCACTCACTTGCCTACACCCTATGCGCCAATCCAGTTTCACCCTTAAGTGAATTGATTTGCTATGTCAGGGTGGGCTCGAGTACCTCGCCTTCTTTTGCTTTCTCATCGTACTCATTCTTGCTAGTCTCTTGCCTTTCGACACAAGAGCGGCCACCACGGGTCGGTAAACGTTTTCAAGAATTGTTTAATCAATAAAGGTATTGGAGTGCTGTTTACTATCACGCCAGCATGATTTCGGGTATTAAACCCTCCTCAGGTAAACTTGAAAGATAACTTTTATTCAAGACTAATAACCCGAACCAATTCCAATCGTACAAGACAACTGACTCATATAAGACCAGAAAATACATTTGCTCTCCGGAGACGTCCGGTCAACCGGTGCCAAACTGGGCATCTTTGTGCCCCATCGGAATGTCACGCGGTTCCCATTTTCCGAAGCGACCCCTCGGAGCAGAATGCTTATCCAAAAGGAAAACCCTGAAAGTAATTTTCCCAGAAATGTCCAACATGAATGATAACATAAGAAATAACTAGACTTAAGAACTAGAAAAGAAAAAACCAGAACACTGCGTGCGACCGTAACATCTACCTGACCAGGTAGTTTCCCGACACTCCTGTATCAAAGACTGGTCAGAACTGAAGAGCTAGTCAACGCGGATTGGTTCTTACCTTAATTCTTTCCACTTTGAGTGGCTATCCTTCCTTCCAGATCATCGTTGATCTCGATAGGTTAGTCTATATCATTTCCTTCTTAGGACTAGGTTCTTACCTTCACTGAGGTCCGTATCAACCTCCATAATCATAGGAGAGGGTTTGCGGGTTTCTAAAAGCTTGGGACCCGAAGGCGACGGACGAGACGCTTCAATATGCTTGAGTCGTTTATTGCCCTTTGTCGAAGATTCTGCCGTTGGATGTGACCGCTTCACTCCCGCAGTATTCTTCACGGCATAAACAACTGGGGATGTCATCGAACACTGTCCCCAGAAGTGTCCTTCCTTCCCACACTGAGTGCATTGCTTATTGTTGCGTCGTTTATCAGTCAGGGTCTGCGGGATGCCTTGATGAGCAATTGCATACTCAGACGGCCCAGCCTGCTTCCCGGCGCCAACATTTGCGGTATTCCGCGGTTTGTTGTCCTTCCAACCCGAACCCTTCTCTCTTTTTGTAAACCTTCCAGTAGGTTTAGAAGTCTCCTTTTCTCTCTTCTCTGGTGGTTTCGAAGGCTTCTCGTCATCCAGATGTCCGAAACATGTATCGTCTTCTAAATCGTGACCAACTTGCCTAAGCAAATCTAGGTACTCGTTGAGGGCTTCGGGGTCTGGTTTCGTCAACGCCCATGCTTTTCGAAGCTCAGAACTTATCCCAGCCCTAACCTTATCCTTAATCTGCTGATGGTCTGTGTAATTCAGCTTGTACATAAGATCGATAATCTTATCCAGGTAAGGACTGCTCTGGTTGGGGGTCCTCACTAAGTTATTGCACATGAGAAGATTCTTATCCCGATTCACTTTGTCACCTCCGTGACTCGGCTCCAACCGTTCACGGAAACCCTTCCATGTCCGGAGCGGCCCGTTCTTATTGAACGGCATTCCCGCTCTTTTCGTAGCCTCACGGTTGATGTGAGCGTGTATCCCCAGGTACCAGTTGCGAGCTTCGTTTTCGAGAAGAGGTATGACCAAGTTGATCTTATCCATGTCCGTCAGATGGCAATCAGACAAGTATTCAAACTTGACTTCGACCAGAGTCAGAAAACTAGCCAGGTCTGCAATCACTCCCTTAAATGTGGGAATGCCGCTTAGCTTCTCCGGCTTCCTGCGACTTGATGAAGACAAGGAACGAGATTGGTTTCGCAACCGTTCTCATAGTGCCTCTGCCCGACGGTCATATTGGTCTTTCTTCTCATTGCTCCAGCCATTCCGACGTGGTCCCAAATAGGGTGTGATATCAGGTAGGGAATCGGCATCATCATCACAACTGTCATCAGGATCGGAATCACCCGGATCTCCGGCGCCAGCCCCAAAGAATCCACCACTGGGAGGTAGGTTACCACCCCCACTGCCTCCGGCGTTGCCACCGAAGGTTTGCCTAGGTCTCTCATAACCATCAAATTGCTCGTCTTGACCACCAGGATTCCCGTCATCTGGAGGACCCCCTCCTGACGGTGCTTGTGGCGGCACTGAGCCTGCTGGCTGCTTACTCCCGGACGGTATCGGGTTTGGCGTAGCCTGCGACACCTTTAACCATTCTGCCAAACCGGGGCAGGTCTCTGGGTGTTCTGGAGGTCTCTCATGACCTCGTTGTAGACAATACCCGCATAGGGGTCCTTCCTTCCCGTTTCCTTTCCCTTTCCCTTATCTTGTCTGCTTGCTGCCGGAGGGCTTTCTGGTACCTCAACTGGTGGTGGGTAACAAAATCTGTCATGTCTTGCTCCCCATCCACGACAGGTGGGGGTACAGTAGGGTCCTTGTGTAGGCGGCGGTGGTCCAAACCCAGAGAAACCAGCATTACCCGAAGGTTTAACCGGTGCCATTGGCACTTGTCTCGGTGGCTGGTTGGTTTGGCTAGGGGTAGCTGCAACAGGGACGGCAGTGCCTTGAGAGGCTGTGATGGGACGTGGATTTCCTCGTTTGGGATTTTCCCACATTTTCAATGTCCTTTCGACCTTTTCGGCTAAGCCGGGAGACCCTGCTCGCATGACTGGCCATGGGACGGAAACAGGAGTAGGGGACAGGGTCGGAACTGATCCGATCGCTGTCGGAGGAGGGAGGAGTGTCTGTGATACTGGAGGCTGGACTGGGGTCACAGTAATTGATGGAGATGGGGACGTTAATGGTCTCGTTGTGTGCGATCGAGGGGGTCTCGGTGACGCATGTCGTCGTATACCCGCGATGGGACTAACTGAATGACTTCAAGCTACCGACATAGAGAGCGAACGAGTTGTAACGTGGGCAAAGGACTGAGCTGCCTCTGATTCTCCTGTTTTTAAACTTTTCAGAATCCGCATCCCTAGCGGGCTTAATTCTGGTTTGTATCGATCGTCTCTAGCATACATCGTCAGCTGCTGCGAGAAGTTGTCCAGTTTATCGGTGACCAGCAGTAATGCCGGTGCAGCCTCAATCATTAGCACATCATTATCCTCATCCATGTGGTACCCTTCATTCCATGCCTTTTCTAGCGCATCCATCCGTATCTTCATCGCAACCTGATTGTTCAGCATCGCGACTAAGACATCCTGCTGCCTTTTCATCCATGCCACAGACGACCCAATGATCTCCTTCCTAAACTTCTTTTGTTGCCCATTATTCCATTACAACAAATCCTTGCGAGCGCTGGTGACTTCACGAGTCACTTCTCGTAAGATATAGGGTTCGACGTAATCGCGAGAAAATTCCGCAACAGAGATCGTAGGAGGTCCACGGGTCTCATTTTCGGCTTCTTGATGATCGTACCCCTCCGCCACTCCTTGAGCGAAGGGAATATCATTCGTAATGGATAACGCAGCGCGGCCTGCATCATGAAGTACTAAATCACGACAATGTTCGGGGACTTCGATCGGGGCTGCTTCAAGAAGCATCTTTGCTCTTGTACCGCCGATGCCCTTCACGTCAGGGATAATAGAGGCGCTAAAAATGGCAGTTTTGAGAGGGTTATCATCAATGCCAACACTGCTTTCGGAACTCGACGATTCCTCTTCCATCGTGACTGCCAAAGCAGACATGACTCCTTAACGTTGGTTCAATCCAAACAAAAATTCAAGAGGAGAGTTAAGCGAGAGGCTGGCTTAACGATATACTGTAACGGGGGCTCCCTCCGGTAGATGGCTCCCAAGGATGCAACCACACCAAACTTCCAATCTCTCGAACACAGCTCTTGCAAAAGTGTAAAGAATAAAAGTAAACGGTAAAACTTAATATCGTTAAGCTCAGGCTTATCTCAATTAAAGTCTCTCGAGAGGATGTTGATTCTGTCGGGGTAAGAGAGTTCTCGTATAATCTTTAAGTAGTCAGACTTATACCGAAAACTCCCCCATCAGGTTACCCTGACTAACATGAGTATGCCCTTCTCCGTAAGGGTTGCCCCGGGACTATTACCATGTCCCCGAAGGGCCATAGGTGTCAGCGCACTCTAGCAGAAATCTCCTTTATGCACATCAGTTCCTGCAAGATGTTTATCAATACACCTGCCGGAGTGAAAACCTCTGCGCATCGGTGTCTCGTCAGTGGCTAACTGTTGAGATCCTTAGGAAAGCTAACTAAATGACTCTCTTCCCATATGCTATGACCTATGCAAGCACTCGTAGACATCAGCTGTCTTCCGGCTAAGTTCTATCGTTCTTGATTGCGAACTTAGGGGGTCTACGACGCTCCCTCGGAGAGCTGTGTCGGCGGCGGGACCTATAGGCGCTACCCATGGTCCCTTACCCCCGGCACACCACTCACCGTGATAAGTGTCATGCTATTAGCGTCTTCAAACAACCCACAAAGAGCCTACGGCAAAGGGGCACGTGTAGGCTTGATTGGCGTAAAACCTTCCCAAATGTCTCCGGCACTACCCGGGACTACTCTGGGGACCCTTCTGGATAGCTCACGCTAACTACGTCAGTTTTGGTCCGTTTTACTCCGTTCCTTTTGGAGACGGTACCTGAACTTCTCACCTTGGCCTCCCTATATATCCTGCGAACAGCCTCCGGTCGGACGGACGGCGACGACGCATACAGTGTTATGGACATGTCTTCATAGATTCCATTTAACTAGCATAATGGCAACTCCACCCATTTTGGCCCATGACGCCCAGAGCGAACCCTGGGGCCGCAGGTACCTGTTAGGAATAATTCTACCAAGTTACAGCTTGTTCGGAGCACTATAGCTCCTCCCGTAGTCATCCGATCAAAGTGCAATCAAGTGCCCGTCGATCGTCATTGCATAACAAACAATCCTAACATTTCCCGAAATTCCTGCAAGAACATTTCCGACGGAAGGTAGGGTAATAGTGTCCCAAAGGTAGGGTAAGTATGTCCATGGTGACACGAAACCAGTCTCCATGGTAGGGTAACGTGACTTCCTTGGGCAGAGTAAACTCACTCCCCCTTCTGACCTATCCATAGGCTAGAGCGGACATTGTCACGTTATTACCACTACTCAGGTACACCTATTCCTTAAGTACCTTCTGTTCTTAGAGATTTCCGCACCATCAGATATCTCTCGGATATGCGCCTGCATATCCGCCTCGTCTACCATCTGACTTCTTGGTCTTATGTATGGGCGTAGACGTAGGTTACCATAGCTCTATATCGTAGGGTCGTTACAAAACTATGTCTATGTCCATACTTGAAACCAAGAGGTCAAAATGGTAGTCTAGGCAGACATACCAGCGCATGGCTGAGGGAAATCCAATGGTCCAGGTATCTCTATGAACAGAATGTACTTATGGAATAGGTGTATCTAAGTAGCCAAAGTAATACGACTAGGTCCACTCTGGCCTAAGGATAAGTCAGAAGGTTGGGTAAGTTTACTCTGTCTGGTAGAGTCATGTTACCCTGCTCTGGGGACTAGTTTCATGCCACTATGGACACACTTACCCTAGCTTTGAGACACCATTACCCTTCCTTCTGTCAGAAATGGTCTCAGAGAAATTACAGGAAATGTTAGGATTGTTTGTTATACAATGGCAATTGATAAGCACTTGCTTGCATACAGGTCAGGAGACTCTGGGAGGAGTAATAGTACTCCGAAGATGCTGTAACTTGGCAGAATTATTCCTAACAGGTACCTGCGGCCCCAGGGTTCACCCCAGGCATCATGGGCCAAAATTGGAGAAGTTGCCATCTTACTAGTAAAGTGGGGTCTATGAAGACAGGTACATAATACTAGATACATTGCTACTGTCTGTCTGTCCGAAGGCTGTTTGCAGGATATATAAGAGGGCCAAGGTAAGAAGAAGGTCCAGTACCTTCTTCAAAAAGGATTGGCCCAAAACAGACCAAAACTGATGGAGGTAGTATTAGCTATCTGGAAGGGTCTCCAGGGTAGTCTCTTGTAGTACCAGAGATATCTGGGAAGGTTTTACACCAATCAAGCCTCTACGTGCCCCTTTCACGGCCACCCGGCTATGGGGATGGAATATGCATGACTTTTTGGTTGCCTATATGCGATGTGGTTTCCTTGGTTGCATAGTGGGCTTGCCTTTGTATAGGTGATTGGGATGCGTTGCTGTGCAATGGAAGATGGCTGAACCAGATGGAGGAATCGTGGCTGCGCGCGACGCTAAGGACTTTCTTTTGTATTGGTAATCATGGAGGATTTCCTTAGTATTTAAAGGGGTCTGCCCCTTTATATTTTTTCTTTCTTTATGCAATGTGGTAATCTCCTTTGGACACCCGTACCTAGGAATTATATCCTCTATTATCTGACGTCCTCTCGAACCTCTGAACCCTGACCCTGAACCCCTAAACCCCGAGCTTCGTACAACTCGCTTCGGTTGTACCCCCGCACCTGGACCTTGTCTCCAGAATCCTGCCTGTCCTGATCGTGGTGTGCCTTGGGCTACCCGATCCTCAGACCCTGTCCGTTATGCCAGATTGCGTCCACCAGGACCCAACCTACACCAAACCATACTCACGTCCCACCTTCCTGATAGTATCAACAGTCCCTTCCGTACCCTTGTGAATCTGGGGGATGACCATGCACAAAGCCTAGACCATGGTCAGCTCCAGGCCCAGTTCAACCTCACCAGAAATCTGACCCGTCAAATCCTGAATGCACTTGCTCCTCCCCCTCGTCAAGCAACCCCAGCCCCTCCAGAACAGACCACTCAGTACCAACACCTGCAACAACAGTACAACCTCTTGGTCCAAGAATGGGACAATGCCCGTACCGAAGGCCAAGGTATCGAGGCCCGACTCCTCATCGTCGAAGCCAACCTCGTACAGGCCAATGCTACCATCACGTCCCTGAATACCGCCCTCACCCTCATGCCTGTCTCCGGTGCTGCAGCTCCTGCTGGTGGCAAGAAACAAGTCTCGATACCCTACCCTGAACACTTCAATGGCGCTACCGACATGCTACACCCCTTCCTCACCCAACTGCGAATGAAACTCCAGGGTGATGCGCGCCGGTGCACCAGTAACCAACATCGTCTCGGTTATGCCTTCGGTCCCCTCCTCGGATGTCCCTTCGTCCAAGTCCAATATCGAGTCATGAATGACCGCATCGGCTTTACGAACATGGAGGAGTTCTACGCCAAACTGGAACAAGCCTTTGGTGACTCCAACAGAGCCCAAACCACCGAATGGGGTCTCAGGAGGCTTCAGCAAAAGAACCGGCCCTTCGTGGAGTACCTTGCCCACTTCCAACGCCTGGGAGTGGACACACTTTGAAATGACACCGCCAAACGCACCTCCCTCTATCAGGACCTCAGCACCGAGCTCAAGGATGCCCTGGTACATGTTTTCCCAGTTCCTGAAGCGTGGAATGACTACCTCTCCCTCCTTAAGCAGCTAGACAACAATGTCTGTGCCCGAGCTGCCGAAAAGAAAGGTTCCTCCTCCACATCTTAGAGAACCTCTGCCCCTGCCGCACCTCATCCTCCCACTCCTGCTCTCCTCCAACCTCCACAGCCACCGGCACTGCCTTGGGCCCTGTGGACCTCTCTGCAGGTCGCAGAAAGCTCTCCACTGCCGAAAGGCAAGAAAGGATCAACCATGGCCTCTGCCTCTACTATAGCGGGCATGGACATATGGCTTGTACCTGTACCAATAAGGGACCCCGCCCCATGCATGGGGCTGCTACCCACACCGTTCCCGCTCCTGAGGAGCCCCTCCCTGCCCAAGAAGAGTCGGAAAACTAGTGGTTCCATGTGCAGCCCCTAGCACTGACATGGGACATGTTAAGTCTTCTCCTTGTTTAGTTATCTCTAGTTTATCTCTGCACGAAATGGAAAATGGAATTGAGGATAACCACTTGGTAGTGGTCTGTGATATTATAGACAACCAACACGTAATCTGATCCCATGCCCTCCTTGACTCTGGAGTAACTGGATATGCTTTCATGGATATAGACTTCGCTAGCCGTCACCACCTCCCATTATCCCAACTCAAAGAACCCATACACCTCTCGGTTATTGATGGAAGACCCATCAGCTCTGAGGCAATTACCCATATTACCCATTTTGACCTAAAAATAAAGGACCACCTTGAATCGGTCCCGGCCTTTATCACCAAACTGAGTGGTTACCCCCTTACCCTTGGTATCCCTTGATTAAAACAACATGACGTCACCATTTGCTTTGCCTCCAATACTGTCACCTTCAAGTCCGACTATTGTCTCAAACACTACACCGCCGATGGAACTGGTATCCAAGGAATCAAGCATGAAATCCCCCACATCCTCAAAGCCTACGCCCTCCGATGTGCTCTCCACCACATAGTATTTGAACAACAGGAAGTCAAGGAAATCGTTGCTCCTGAGTACCATGAGTTCCTACCGGTATTCCTAGGAAAAGAACAAACCGAACTGCCCCCTAGCTGACCAGGAGTGGACCATGAGATACCTCTGAAACCTGGTTTCACTCCTCCCTTTGGCCCTCTCTACAACCTGTCCCCGCCTGAGCTCGCCGCCCTGAAAGGATGGATTGATGAAAACCTAGACAAAGAATTCATCAGCCCTTCTACCTCCCCAGCCGCGTCCCCAGTACTGTTCATCAAAAAGAAGGACGGCACCTTGAGGCTCTGTGTGGACTACTGGGGGTTGAACAAAGGAACTGTCAAAGATTGCAGACCCCTTCCCCTGTTAACCGAGACCTTCATGAACATTGCTGCGGCCAAAATCTACTCCAAGATCGACATCCGTGGGGTTTACAACCAGGTCCTAATGGACAAAAAGGATCGCTGGAAGAAAGCCTTCCGCACCCACTATGGGCTCTTCAATTCTAATGTCATGCCCTTCAGCCTCAACCATGCTCCCGCCACCTTCCAGGCCTTTATCAACAATCTTCTACACCAGTGGCTAGACGGGTTCTGCACTGCCTACCTTAGTTGCATTATCAGCCCCGAAGGCATATGAATGGATAATGCCTAGGTTGAAACAGTTACTACTTGGCCTGTGCCCGACCATGTACGCGAGGTGCGCGCCTTCCTTGGCATCGGCGACTTTTACCAACGGTTTATCCATGCCTTCTCATGCCTGGCGCGCCCTCTCACAGCTCTTACCGAGAAAAAGAAACCCTTTGTTCGGACCCCCGAATGTCAACGCGCCTTCGAATAATTAAAGAAGGCCTTCACCAGGGCTCCTGTTCTCGCCAGTTTTGACTTTCACAAAGAAGTGATCATTGAAACCGATGCCTCCGACTTCGTCTCTGCTGGTGTTATGTCATAAAAGGACGAGAGTGGACGTCTCGATCCTGTTGCCTTCTATTCTCGCAAGCATAGTCCTGCCCAATGTAATTACGACATTTACGACAAGGAGCTCATGGCCGTGGTCAGAGCCTTCGAGGAATGGCGATGCTATCTTCTGGGAAGGCAGGTAACCATCCTGACAGATCACGTCAACCTCAAGCACTTCACCACCAAAAGGCTTTTAAGCAACCGGCAAGCCCGATGGTCCAAGTTTCTGTCGCAAATCAATTACCGAATTGAATATCAACCCGGAACGCTAAACGGCAATGCTGAAGCCCTGACCCGTATGAAGAACGAAACACCTGAGGAGGTGGAGGAACTAAGGAATGACCGCACCCAAGTGGTGCTGAAGTCTCAGCCTCTGAGTTTGTTGGCAAACATTACGCTCCCTACTGGGGCGTCCCCTACTGAAGATCTTTGGAGAAAGGCCTACAAAGCTGACACAATTCCAATCCAGGTTCTTTGCGCCCTTGACAAGGGTGACCAACACTCCTGGCTTCTATCGCTGAATGATTCCAAACGCGAGGGAGATCGCCTACGCTACCGTGATCCGATTTATGTTCCCCAGCACGATCAGTTGCGCCCCCGACTGATACAAGACTCTCATAACCGGCTCTCAGCAGGACACCCCGGATGCGCCAAAACCCATGAACTTATGTCCCAATGTTACGTTTGGCCTGGTATGAGGCGGGACATTGGGTGCTTCGTGGCTAACTGCCATACCTGTCAAAGAAGTCGTACCTCCCGGCATGCCCCCTTTGGGATCCTATGCTCCCTACCGATACCCGACCATCCCTGGGAACATATATCGATGGACTTTGTTACCGGCCTACTGTGGAGCCAAGGGAATGATGCAATCCTGGTAGTAGTAGATTGACTATCCAAAATCCACCACCTGATCGCCTGTCGTCCCACCATCGACGCCCCTGCCCTGGCCAACCTGTATCTTCGCCATATCTGAAAACACCATAGGCTCCCAAAGGGTATTACCTCTGACCGCGGTACTCAGTTCACAGTGGACTTCTCGAGAACCGTATGTGAAAAACTACAGGTTGAACGAAAGGTGTCCACCGCCTTTCATCCCCAGACCGATGGCCAAACCGAACGTGTCAATGCCATCCTGGAACAGTACCTTTGGGCTTTCGTCAACTACCAACAGGACGACTGGTCCCTCTGGCTTCCTATGGCAGAATTCGCAGCCAACAACCATGTCTCAGAGTCAACGGGTTTGTCCCCCTTCTTTGCTAACCATGGCTACGACCCCCGTATGGACTTCCTAGATACCGCCAAGGAAACCTGTGATGAACCCCGAGCAGGCACCTTTGGGGAATGTATCAAAGACATTGATGACCACTTAAGAACCGAGATTGCCTTTGCCCAGGACCGGCAGCAAGAATATGTCAACAAAGGGAGGCTCCCAGCCCCTCACATTCAGATTGGGGACCGTGTCTGGCTAAACGCCAAAAACATCGGCACCAAACAGCCCTCCCTGAAGCTGGACGACAAACGCTTTGGCCCCTATCCTGTCCTCGCCCAGGTAGGAACCCATGCCTACCGATTAGACCTCCCACTTACCATGAAAATCCACAATGTGTTTCATGTCTCCCTCCTTGACCTTGCTTCACACGACCCCCTTCCGGGCCAGGAGATACTACCACCACCCCCAGTGGAGGTCGATGGCGAACAGGAGTGGCAGGTGGAGGAGGTTTTAGATGCTAAATTCATCCGCAACCGCCTATGCTACTTGATCCATTGGAAGGGGTATGCGGAGGCAACCGGGGATCCTGCCGACTCGGTCAATAGGCTCGAAGCTCTGGATCGGTTCGATGAACATTACCCACATAAACCTAGACCCTTACCGGAATAGCTTGCCTCAAGGGACTTCAGCGTCAGAGAGGGGGGCTAGTGTCATGGCCACCCGGCTATGGGGACGGAATATACATGGGTTTTTGGTTGCATATATAGGATGTGGGTTCCTGGGTTGCATAGTGGGCTTTCCTTTGTATAGGTGATTGGGATGCGTTGCCGCGCAATGGAAGATGGCGGAATCAGACGGATGAATTGTGGCTGCGCACGATGCCAAGGACTTTCTTTTGTATTGGTAATCATGGAGGATTTCCTTAGTATATAAAGGGGTGTGCTCCTTTATATTTTTTCTTTCTTTATACAATCTGGTAATCTTCTTTAGACACCCATACCTAGGAATTACACCCTCTATCATCTGGCGTCCTCTTGAACCTCTGAACCCTAACCCTGAACCCCTGAACCCCGAGCCTCGTACAACTCGCTTTGGTTGTACCCCTGCACATAGACCTCATCTCCGGAATCCTGCCTGTCCTGATCGTGGTGTGCCTTGGGCGACCCAACCCTCAGACCCTGTCCGTTACAGCCCCTTTGCCTTAGGCTCTTTATAGGTTGTTAGAGGACTCAAATAGCATGATATTTATTGTAGAGAGTGGTGTGTTGGGGGTAAGGGACTATGGGTAGTGGCCATGGGTCATGCTATTACCACAGCTCTTTGAGAGAGCATCGTACATCGTCTCAGTTTATATTCAAGATAGATAATACTAAACCTAAAGACAGCTGATGTCTGTGGGTACTGACCTATATGATGGCACATGGAAAGAGAGTCATTTAGTTAGATGTTTCAGGTGGGTTAACAGTAAGCCACTAGCGAGACACTAATACACAGAGGTTTTCTGTCCAGCAGGTATATTAGTAAACACCCCACAGGAACTGATATGCACATGGGAGATTACTCCTAGAGTGTGCTGAGACCTTAAGTTTTTCGGGGATGCAGTAAGGGTGCTGTGCAACCCCTAGCGGAGAAGGGCATACTCTTGTTAGATAGGATAACCTGATGCAGAAGTTTTTAGTATAAGTCTAGCTACTTAAAGATTATATGAGAACTCGACTACTCAGATACAATCAACATCCTCTTAAGAGACTTCAATTGAGATGACCTTGGACTTAATAATATTAAGTTTTACTCTTTACTTGTATGCATTACATTTTGTCAAAGCTGTGTTCAAGAGATTTGAAGTTTTGTGTGGTCGTATCCTTAGGATCCATCTTCCTAGGGGAGCTCCCATTACAGTATATCATTAAGGCAGCTTCTTGCTTAACTTCTCTCCAAATTGATTTTTGTTGTGTTTGAACTGAAATCATAAGATTATGCGGGGAAGGGCAGTCATGACAGAAGAGGAAACAACAAGTGTAAAGAGCAGCTTGGTGCTTGATGACAACCCACTAGAAGCTACCCTGGTTAGGGCCTCAGTTATAGTGGACACCCAGGGCCTTAGTAGGAAAAGTGTAAAAATATATAATGACCCTAAGTTATAGAGCTATGGCAAGCTAAGTCTATACCTATACATAAGACCAGGAGGTCGGATGGTAGACTAGGTGGGCATGCTGGTGCATGTCCAAGGGATATCTGATGGTCCAGATATTTCAAAGAACAGAAGGTACTTATGGGATAGGTGTACCGAAGTAGGAGAAATAATATGACTATGTCTGCTCCAAGCTAAGAATAGTTCGCAAGGCTGGGTGAGTTTACCCTGTCCAGGAGAGTCATGTTACCCTACCATGGAGACTAGTTTCGTGTCACTATGGACATACTTGCCGTACCTTTGAGATACTATTACCCGACCTTGCATCGGAAATGTTGTTGGAGAAATTCAGAGAAATGTTATGATTGTTTGTTTCGTAATGACGATCAACAGGCACTTGCTTGCACATTGATCGGAAGGCTACAGGAGGAGCCTTTTTGGGACACAGTAATGGTGCCGGCAAGCATTACAGAGAAGGGCATACTCATGTTCGTTGGGGTAACATGAGGGTGGAGCTTTTGGTATAAGTCTAGCTACTTAAAGATTATACGAGAACTCTCCTACCCTGACACAATCAACATGCTCTGCAGAAACTGTAATTGAGATAAGCCAGAGCTTAATGATATTAAGTTTTACAGTTTACTTTTATGCTTTACACTTTGTAAGCACTGTATTCAAGAGATTCAAAGTTTGGTACGGTCGCATCCTTTGGAACCATCTACCTGAGGGACCCCCCGTTACAGTATATTATTAAGCAAACTTCTCTCTTAGCTCTCCTTCTGATTTTATTGTATTAAACCAATGCTAACTCATCATGGCTGCTTTGGCAGTCACAATTGAAGAGGAAGTATTGAGTTCTGCGAGTAGCTTTGGACTTCATGACAACCCATTAGAGGCTGTCCTGTTCAGGGCATCAGTCATAGCTGACACCCGGGGCATTGGTAGAGGAAGGGCAAAAATGCTACTTGATGCAGTACCTTTCGAAGTCCCTACAGACTGTAAAAGTTTGGTCCTCGCGGACCTGAGCCTCACAGTACTTTTTCTTACAAACGACATCACTGTCGCTCAAGGCATTTCAGATTGCTTAGACCACCTGGTGGAGGAAGACAAGAAAATACCTGATAAACGAAAGAAAGTGCCTTCCATCTCGGTTGCCGAATTCCCCTATGATTACGTAGAATCATAAATCCTATCCGAGGTGATTCGCAAAGTCACCAATACTAAAAAGGAACTGTTACATTGGAAGAAGAAAATCCAGAAGCAATTTAGGAAACAAATTGTTGAGAGTTTAGTGGAATGGATGAGAAGACAGCAAGAGGCTTTTGGAGCATTATTGAAGAAGCAATATACTAGGAAGATAGGGATGAATGCATTAGAAAAGGCATGGAAGGAGGGATATCAAATTGATGAAGACAATGATGTCTTGGTGATAGAGGTGGCTCCCGCACTACCGCTAGTGACAGATAAGCCAGATAATTTTGCTCAGGAACCGACACTATACACTAGTGATGAGAGATGGCGACCAGAACTAAGTCTGTTGGGTCTACGGATCCTGGAAAGTCTGAAGACCACGGAAGACTGTGAAATACAATCATCCTTCATACTAGCCACCTCTCGATTGCTGTCTACCTCGGTAGCGTAAAGCTACTCAGCAAGTCGAATTGTTGGGACGCGGCGAAGAGTATCTCTGTGGGCCCCCGTCAAACTGTCAAGCGACCTATGATGTCACCCTCTCCCTCCATTACACTAATGCCAGCACCTCTACAGTTACCAAAGCCTAATGTCTCTCCTTTTCAAGCTACTCCTGTCAGCTTAGCCCCGACAGCAGTGGCAACTCCTGTCCCTACCATATGGCTAGCAATAAACCCAGGTTGATGACTCACAGAATGGATTGAAAGCAAGTTGGAACAATTCCAACTAACACGGGGCCCTCCTCGTCCTCGGACAGCCTTACAAAGCACATCTATCCCTATTGCGGCCACATTCCATCCAACCAGTCGGCCACCAATTCAGGTACCCACGGTACCGGTTAAGCCTTGGCGTCATGTTGGATTTTCTCATTTTAGGCAACCAGCAAATCTGATCGAACGAGGACCATGGTGTCATCTGACATGTTGGAGTTCCAGGGGAAGACAAAATCGTTTCTATCACCTGCCCACGTTCGAGCAACGGAAGGGTAAGGAAAAGGAAAGGGAAGAACCCACCTGTGGGTATTGTAACAAGAGAGGGCAGGAAGGACCTCCAACACATCCAGAAATCTGTCCCGCTTTGATGGAATGCTTAGCGGTGTTGCAGGCTACACCAAACCCGATACTATCAGGGAGTAAGCAGCCAGCAGGCTCAGTGCCGCGACAAGTACCGTCAGGAGAGAGTCCTCCAGATGACAGGAATCGTGGTGGTCCAGGGGAGCAATTTGATGGTTATGAGAGACCAAGGAAAACCTTCAGTGGGAATGCTGGAGGCAGTAGGGGTGGTAACTTACCTCCTAGTGGTGGACTCTGAGGGACTGGCGGAGGGGACCTGGGTGATTGTAATGACCCTACGTTATGGAGCCATGGCAACCTAAGTCTATGCCCATACATAAGACCAAGAGGTCATATGGTAGACTAGGCCGGCATGCAGGTGCATGTCTAAGGGATATCCAATGCTTAGGATATCCAAAGAACAGAAGGTACTTAAGGAACAGGTATGCCTAAGTAGTGGTAGTAACATGACAATGTCTGCTGTGACCTAAGGATATGTCAGAAGGGCGGGTGAGTTTGCCCAGTCTAAGGAAGTCATGTTACCTTGCGATGGAGACCGTTTTCATGTCATCATGGACATAGTTACCCTACCTTTGGGACACTATTACCCTACCTTCCAGCGGAAGGGTACTCAGAGGAATTCCGGGAAATGGTAGAATTGTTTGCTGTGCAATGACGAGCGACAGGCACTTGCTTGCACATTGATCGGATGGCTATGGGAGGAGCTATAGTGCTCCAAACAGGCTGTAACCTGGCATGATTATTCCTAACAGGTACCTGCGGCCCCAGGGTGTGCCCCGGGCATCATGGGCCAAAACGGGTGGAGTTGTAGTCTTACTAGTTAAATGGAGTATATGAAGACAGGTCTATAACACAGTATATGTCCCTGCCATCCATCTCACCGGAGGCTGTTTGCAGGATATATAAGGGGGCCAAGGTAAGAAGGTCAGGTACCTGCTCCAAATGGAACAGAGTAAGATGGACCAAAAGCGACGGAGTTAGCGTGAGCTATCCGGAGGGGTCCCCAGAGTAGTCCCGGGTAGTCACGGAGACATCTGGGAGGGTTTTATGCCAATGAAGCCTGCATGTGCCCCTTTGCCATAGGCTCTTTGTGGGTTGTTTGAGGACTCAAATAGCATGATACTTATCATAGTGAGTGGTGTGCCGGGAGTAAGGGAACATGGGTAGCGACCATGGGTCCCGCCGCCGCCACCGCTCTCCGTGGGAGCATGGTAGACCTTCTATGTTCCCAATCAAGACAGATGGAACTTAACTAGCAGACTGCTGATATCTACGGGTGCTTGTATAGGTCATAGCACATGGGAAGAGAGTCATTTAGTTAGCTTTCCTGGGTATCTCAACAGTTAGCCACTGACGAGACTCCGAGGCATAGAGGTTTGCTCTCCGGCAGGTGTATTGGTAAACACCTGACCGGAACTGACCTGCACATAGGAGATTTCTGCTAGAGGGAGCTGATACCTTAGGCCTTTAGGGGACACGGTAATGGTGCCCACAACCATTACAGAGAAGGGTATGCTCGTGTTGGTTGGGGTAACCGGATGGGGGAGTTTTTGGTATAAGTCTGACTACTTAAAGATTATACGAGAACTGTCCTACCCCGACACAATCAACATCCTCTCAAGAGGCTTCAATTGAGATAAGTCTGAGCTTAAGGATATTAAGTTTTACTGTTTACTTTTATTCTTTACTCTTTGCGTAAGCTGTGTTCGAGAGATTCAAAGTTTGGTGCTATCGCATCCTTAGGAACCATCTACCTGAGGGGGCCCCCTTCGCAGTATATCGTTAAGCGAGCTCCTCGCTTAACTCTCCTCCTCATTTTTGGATTTGATTTGAACCAACATTAAGAATCATGTCTGCTTTGGCAGTCACGATAGAAGAGGAATCGTCAAGTTCAGATAGCAGCTTTGGTATTGATGACGATCCGCTTCAAGCGGCTATTTTTAGAACCTTGATAATCGCAGACATAAACGGCTTTGGTGGCGTGAGTGCAAGGAAGCTACTTGATGCGGCCCCAATAAATGTTCCTGAACATTGTCGCGAATCGATGCTCCAGCATGCTGGCCTACCCGTATTATCATTTATACATACTGTTCCTTTCACCAATAGAGTCTCACAGGCCTTCCCTCATAAAGCCAAAGAAGGAAAAGAGATTCCAGGACCTCCCACGATCTCTGTAGGGGAACCTTCCCATGATTGTGTCGAACCTTATATCCTACCAGAAGTGACGCGCCCCGTTACTAGTGCAAACAAGGAGTTGTTGCACTGCAATAAGAAGACCGAGAAACAATTTAGGAAACAAATTGTTGAGAGCTCAGTGCGATGGATGAAGAGGCAGCAGGAGCCATTTGTGGCATTATTTAACAATCAATTTGCCATGAAAATTCGGATGAACGTATTGGAAAAGGCTTCGAAGGAGGGATACCAGATTGATGAAGACAATGATGTCTTGATGATAGAGGTAGCTCCCACATTACCCCTAGTCAGAAATAAGCCTGATAATTTTTCTCAACAACTGACACTATATGCTAGAGGTGAGCTGTGGTGTCCAGAATTGAGTCTGTTGGGTTTACAAATCATAGAAAGTCTGAAAACGACAGAAGGAAATGACATCCCATCCTCTTTCGTCTTAGCTACTTTTCAATTACTTTCCACATCAGTGGCACAAAGTCACTCCGCAAGTCCAATTGTCAGAATCCAATGAAGAGCATCTCCGCGGGTACCTTGTCAAACTGTCAACAGACCTCTATGGTCATCTTCTCCCTCCATTTCAGTAACGACAGCACCTCTGCCGTTACTCAAGTCTATGGTCCCCCCTCCCCACGCTTCTCAGTGCAGCTCTGCACCAACACCAGTGGCAACCCCGATCCCAACCACATGCCCGGCAATGAACCCAGGTTGATGGTGTGCCGAACGGATTGAAAATACTGTTGAACGATTCCAACTGACACACGCACTTCCTCGTCTCCCAATGGCCTCATTAGGTACACCTGTCCCTGTCACGACTACCCCTAGCCAAACCAACCAACCACCTATAAAGGCGCCAACGGCACCAGTTAAACCTTCGGGTAATGCTGGATTTTCTTGTTTTAGGCCACCGCCAAATCCTATCGAACGAGGACCATGGTGTCATCCTACATTTCCTGGATCTGGGGGAAGACATGATCCTTTTTGTCACCTGCCGACGTTTGAGCAATGGAAAGAAAGGAAACCCCTATATGGGTATTGCATGAAAAGGAGTGATGAAGGACTCCTAAAACATCCAGAGACCGGTTCTCCTTGGACAGAATTGTTGGCGGTATCGCAGGTTGCAGCAAACCCGATACCATCGCGGAGTAACCAGCCAGCCGACTTGGTGCCACCACAAGAACCATCAGGAGGAGGTCCTGTGGATGACGGGCATCGTGGTGGTCAGAGCGAATACTGTGATGGTTATGAGAAACCAAGGAAAACTTTTAGTGGAGACGCTAGCAGCAGAGGGGGTGGTAATCAAGCTCCCAGTGGTAGATTCTTTGGGGCTGGTGGAGGGGATCAGGGAGATTCCGACCCTGATGACAGCTCTAATGATGATGCCGATTCCCTACCTAATATCACACCATTTTTGGGACCACGCCGTGATGGCGGGAATGATGAGAAGAAAGACCGATATGACCGTCGGGCAGAAGCACTACAAGAGCGTTTGCAAAACCAATCTCATTCCTCGTCGCATTCGAGACGAAGCAAGCTGGAGAATCTAGGCAGTATTCCCACATTTAAGGGAGTAATTCCCAATCTGGCTTGTTTTCTAACCTTGGTTGAAGTCAAGTTTGAGCACTTTTCCGATTGTCGTCTGAGGGATATGGACAAGATCAACTCAGTCATACCTCTTCTTGAAAAAGAAGCTTGTAACTGGTACCTTGAGATACACACATATATCAACCGGGAAGCTGCAAAGTGAGTGAGTATTCCATTCAATCAGAATGGTCCGCTATGGACCTGGAAAGGTTTCCATAAGCGGTTAGAGGGGAGTCATGGAGGTGACAATATGATTCAAGATAAGAACCTTCTCGCGTGGAATAACTTGGTGATGACTCCCAACCAGAGCAGTCCCTACCTAGACAAGATTATCGATGTGATGTACAAGTTGAACTACGCAGACCATCAACAGGTTAAGGATAAGGTTAGGGCTGGGATAACTCTCTAGCTTCGAAAATCATGGGCTATGTAGACGCCACACCCCGAGGCTTACAACTATTATCTAGATTTGCTATGACAAGCCAGTCATAATTTCGCAGACGATAAGCATTTTAGTCATCTAAACGATGAGAAGCCCGCGGAGCCACGAGAAAAGCGAGAGAAGGAAACTTCTAAACCTACAGGAAGGTTTAAGAAGAAGGAAAAGGGTTCGGGTTGGAAGGACAACAAGCCATGGAAGACCGCTAATGTTGGCACGGCGGGAAAGCAGGCAGGGATGTCTGAGTGTGCTATTGCTCACAGAGATATCCCCCAGAACCTGACTGATAAATGACGTAACAATAAGCAATGCACGAAGTGTGGGAGACAAAGACACTTCTGGAGACCATGTTCGGTGACCTCCCCTGTCGTTCATACTGTAAGCAATACCGCGGGAGTGAAACAGTCGCGCCCCAAGGTAGAATCCTCCATGAGTGGTAATAAGTGATTCATGCGCATTGAAGCATCTCATCCACCGCCCTCTAGTCCTAAGCTCTTGGAAGCCCACAAACCCTTCCCTACTATTATGGCTGTTGATATGGACCTTGGTGAAGGTAAGAACCTAATACTAAGAAGGAGATGACATAGGCTGACCTCTCCAGATCAATGAAGATCTCGAAGGAAGGATGGCCACTCAATTGGAATGGATTAAGGTAAGAACCAATCCGGGGTGACTAGCTCTTCAGTGCTGACAAAGTCGTCAATACAGGAGTATTGAGGGACTACCTGGTCAGGTAGAGGTTATGGTCGTACACGCTGTTTGGTCTTTCTTTTGGTTCTTGGGTCTTGTTATTTCTTACACTATAATGTATTTCATGTTGGAAATTTCTGGGGACATTACTTGCAGGTTTTTCTTTAGATGAGCATTCAGCTCTGAGAGGTCGCTCTGGAAAATGGGAACTGTGTGACATTGGGATGGGGTACAAAGATGCCCTGTTTGGCACCGGTTGACTGGACGTCTGAGGAGAGCAAATGCAATTTTCTTGTCTTATATGGATTAGTTGTCTTGTATGGTTGAATTGGTTGAGTTATTAGTCTTGAATAAAAAGTAATCTTTCAAGTTTACCTGAGGAGAGTTTAGTACCCGAAATCATGCTGGCGTGATAGTAAATAGCACTCCAATTACTCTAAGTGATTAAAACTATTCTGGAAATGTTTACCGACCCGTTGTGGCCGCACTTGTGTCGAAAGGCAAGCGAGTATCAAAAATGAGTACCGTGAGACAAAGCAAGAAGGCGTGGCACTCAAGCCCACCCAAACATAGCAAGTCTATTCACTTACAAGTGACACTAGATTGGTGCATAGGGTGTAGGCATGTAAGTGCTGAAGCGCTATTGCTACTAGATAGTAGAGCTACTAGCCCAGTACTAAGCGGTCAATGGGTTAAGAGTACCCAAGCTCCCTGTGTAAGAAGAAGGATTCATACTCCAATAAAGGATGCAAGCGGTAACCACATACCCGGATCAGGTCTTCATTTTACCAAATTATTAGACTTGAAGATAGGTGATCATGTGAATGGTATACGCTTCCAGGTAGCCAATATTGCCAACACTAGAGTCGATGGCAATCTCCCAATGTCATGGTTGAAGGATGATAACCCAGACATAGATTGGAAAGTAGGATCACTGACCTGGCGCTCAAATTTCTGTAAGCCTAATTGTCTGACAGAGCAGAGGCGGTTAGTATATATGACCGATGAAGAACTGTTGGCCGAGTATCCCGAAAATGTATATTTTCTAGGAATGGTATAGTTCTCACATGAGAACAGTGAAGATGTAACGATCCAACTCTTACCGGACTATAAGGATTTTGGAGACATCTTCAGTCAAGAGAGGATAGAAGCACTACTGGAACATACAAAGTATGATCATAGAATTGATTTAATTCCTGGAAGTATACCTCCCTTTGGACCTATCTATCCAATATCAGTAAAGGAGCGACAAGTACTCAAGGAGTTCATAAATAAAATGTTAACAACAGAGAAGATAGAAAGATCTACTTTCTCATCCTCCGGCCCTATACTTTTCGTACCAAAACCCGATGGTACCTTGAGATTAGTGATAGAATATAGATGACTAAATAAGATCACGGTGAAGAACAGATATCCTCTCCCACTGATGAATGAATTGCGAGGCAGACTCTCAAAAGCTACAGTGTATAGCTTAATGGACCTAAAGAATGGGTATTGAGGAATCTGAATGGCCAAAAAGACAAAAGGAGATACCCACTCGCATAAGCAACTCACAACCTTTCCCAATGAGTTGGGATTATATCAGTTTGAGGTTATGCCCTTCGGACTATGTAACGCTCCTGCCCCCTTCCAGAGTATGATAAATGACATATTTCGAGATATGCTGGGAGAAGGAGTCTTCACCTATATGGATGATATCCGAATTTACTCCGAAACTATTGAGGAACATGTCTCCCTAGTAGGACAAGTAATGGAAAGACTGCGGAAGCACCAACTATGTGCAAACATAAAAAAGTCGTTCTTCCATAGGGGTGAGATTGAGTTCCTAGGTTATTGGTTATCCAAGAAGAGAATATCCATGACCACTGGTGGGGTGGATTCTATCCTGGAGTGGAAACCACTGACTAGCGTCGTAGGAGTCCAAAGTTTTAGGGGCTTCGCAAACTTCTATAGAAGATTCATAGAAGGTTTTAGCAAGATAGCAAAACCTTTGGCTGATCTCACTAAGATGGATGTCAAATTTGATTGGACCCCTGCTTGTGGAAAGGCATTCGATGAATTGAAGAAAGCCTTTACCTCAAGAACAATCCAAGCACACATCGATCCTGCCTGCCAGACTAAACTGGAGACGGATGCAAGTAACTACACATCAGGTGCTGTACTGTCTCAGTTCTGTGAGGATGAGAAGTGGCACCCAGTGGCCTTTCATAGTAGGAATTTCCACCCAGCTGAGATAAATTATGATGTCCATGACAAGGAAATGACTGCCATAGTAGCAGCTTTTAAGGAAAGGGAACATCTGTTTAGGTCGGTATAGGATGAGATCCCGGTTTATACTGATTACAAGAATTTGGAGTACTTTAATAGTACTAAGACCCTCAACTGCCGGCAACATTGCTGGGCAGAATTGCTGCAGCAATTCAATTTCAAGGTGGTTTACCGTAAAAGAAGGCTGAATACGAAGGCGGATATACTGTCAAGGCGTGGGGACTACCGCTATGAAGGGGGGAGTAATTCTCTGTCAGGAAGAACAAAACCCTTTTTTTGCGCCGGACAATGGGTTATGGGACAAGAGCGAGATCTCTTGCATCCTCATTCATTGGCAGCCTGTTAAGGCTATTGGTTGCAATCAGCATTTTAGGATACCTTGCGTACTGCTGCGAAACAGGATCCTGTCTATATGAGGGACTTAAGGGCTGTGTTAGCGGGACACAAAGGTGTCGACTGCAACCTGATGACAGAAAGAGATACGCTCCTGTACAAGAATCTTACCATAGAGAGAGACCTTCTCCTATATAAGAATAGGTGGTATATTCCAGACTCACAAAAGCTGAAGGATAGGATCATGTAGGCCGAGCATGACTCCTGCATTGTGGAACACTTTGAGACATACAAGATGGTAGGCAGGGTTAGGGCTAACTTCTTTTAGCTTAAGATGGATGAGAGCATTACGGACTGCGTTCGCACATGTGACACCTGTCAACGGAAAAAATCGGTTAAGCATAAAAAGTTTGGCTTGTTGGAACCTATCGAAGTACCATTGAGGCTGTGGACAGACATCTCAATAGACTTCATAGTAGCGCTGCTGGAGTCAGAAGGGTATACAAAAATTTGGGTAATCATGGATAGATTCTCAAAGATGGCACATTTTATACCTTTGGCCACAGAAGTCCCGATAAAGGATCTGGCCCTAATGTTTCTGAAGGAACATTGGCAGCGCTATGGGCTCCCAGAATCTGTTCTCTCCAACAGAGATAGCCCATTCACATCCAAGTTTTGGATGAGCCTGATGCAACAGTTGCAATTGAACTTGCAGTTATCAACCGCTTTCCATCCTGAGACTGATGGGCAGACTGAGAGGGTGAACCAGACCTTGAAACAATAATCAAGGAATTATTGTTCATAGCAGCAGGTTGATTGGGCATCGCTACTACCTTTGACGGAGTATACGTACAATACATCCACTTCTGAGTCGACCAAATTATCTCTATTTGAGATCAACTATGGCTTTAACCCATGGACCAACTAGTCGGGTACAGTCTCGGAGCAACAAGGTATTCATCCCAGTAGCAAGTTATTGGTAAAGAATTGGGAAGGTGTCTGGCAAGAAGTCTGAGATACACTTAAGTAAACTCAAGGGAGTCAACAGAAGTGGCATGACCAGAAACGGTTGCCATCACTGGAATATCCGACAGTGGAAGATGTTATAAATGGCAGGACAAAGAAGGCTCACAGCGTGATGTTAAACCGAAAGAACATCCGTACTAAGCAACCTATGGAGGAAGGTGGACCACCGAATGTTTGGGCCCTTGGTAGTCAAGCATAGGGTAGGTAACTGAGCTTATGTACTCCAATTGCCTGCTGGTTTGTCAATCAACCTAGTATTTAATGTTGGAATCTTAGAACCCTATCATGAGGACCTAAGTAGTAGAAGGACTAAACAAGTCCCAGTCCCCGAGAGAGTAGACAATGAGCTAAGCTATATTATCGAGGCAGTTGTAGAGAGTCTATGGTATGGAAATATAAAATCAAAGTTTCCAAATCGCACCATCCGGTACCTAGTTTAATGGCAAGGCGATGGTACAGAGGAGAACTCTTGGGAGCCATATGAGATGCTAGAAGGCACGGGCTGAAAAGCCAGGAAGGATTTCCATCATCAGTATCACCATAAACCAAGAGACCATAGGATTGAAGGTGAACCAAACCAGGAAAATAAACGCTGATGTTAGTGGACCAGGTTGGTCCTTAGAGAAGAGGGAAGTGATATAACGACCCTACGTTATAGAGCTATGGCAACCTAGGTCTACGCCAATATGTAAGACCAAGAGGTCATATAGTAGACTAGGCGGGCATGCGGGTGCATGTCTGAGGGATATCCAATGGTTAGGATATCTAAACAACAGAAGGTACTTAAGGAACAGGTACACCTAAGTAGTGGTAGTAACGTGACAATGTCTGCTCTGGCCTAAGGATATGTCAGAGGGCCAGGTGAGTTTACCCGGTCTAAGGAAGTCACGTTACCTTACAATGGAGACTGTTTTCATATCACCATGGACATAGTTACCCTACCTTTGGGACACTATTACCCTACCTTCCAGCGGAAGGGTACTCAGAGGAATTCCGGGAAATGGTAGAATTGTTTGTTTCACAATCATCATCAACAGGCACTTGCTTGCACATTGATTGGAAGGCTATGGGAGGAGCTATAGTGCTCCGAACAGGCTGTAACTTGCCACGATTATTCCTAACAGGTACCTGCGGCCCCAGGGTTCGCCTCGGGCGTCATGGGCCAAAACAGGTAGAGTTGCCGTCTTACTAGTTAAATGGAGTCTATGAAGACAGGTCTATAACACGGTATACTTCCCCGCCGTCCATCTGACCAGCCGCTGTTCACAGGATATACAAGAGGGCCAAGGTAAGAAGGTCAGGTACCTTCTCCAAAAGGAATGGAGTAAAATGGACCAAAACCGACGATGTTAGCATGAACTATCCAGAGGGGTCCCCAGAGTAGTCCCGGGTAGTGCCAGAGACATCTGGGAGCGTTTTACAACAATCAAGCCTACACGTGCCCCTTTGCTGTAGGCTCTTTGTGTGTTATTTGAGGACTCAAATAGCATGATACTTATCATGGTGAGTGGTGTGCCAGGGGTAATGGACTATGGGTAGCGCCCACGGGTCGCACCGCCGCCATACCTTTCTGCGGGAGCATCATAGACCTTCTAAGTTCACAATAATGACTGATGGAACGTAACGGAAAGATACTTGATATCTACAGGTGCTTGCATAGGTCATTGCACATGGGAAGAGAGTCACTTAGTTAGCTTTCCTGGGTGTCTCGACAGTTAGCTACTGACGAGACTCAGATGTGCAGATCTTTTCTCTCTGGCAGGTATATTGGCAAACACCTGGCAGGAACTGATGTGCATATAGGAGATTTCTACTAGACTCCGCTAATACCTTAGGCCCTTTGGGGACATGGTAATGGTACCAGCAACCCTTACAGAGAAGGGCGTACTCATATTGGTTGGGGTAACCTGATGCAAGGGTTTTTGATATAAGTCTGACTGCTTAAAGATTATACAAGAACTCTCCTACCCCGAAACAATTAACATCCTCTCAAGAGACTTTAATTGAGATAGGCCGAGCTTAAAGATATTAAGTTTTACTATTTAATTTTATTCTTTACACTTTACAACAGCTGTGTTTGAGAGATTCAAAGTTTTGTGCTGTCACATCCTTAGGAACCATCTACTTGAGTGAGCCTCTGCCACAAAATACTACCTGCTACAGTGCTATTCAAAATCCCTATCAACTGTCAATATCTGGTCCTTGTAGAATCAAGTCTTATAACACTGTCCTTCACCCATGATATTGCCTTTGCTTAAGGCATTGCTGATAGCCTCACTCCCTCTCTGGAGAGGAACCTCAGAAAGCTCCTTTGATCATCTTCGCCAATTTTTCCCACAATTTCATTGAGTCCTAGATTCTACAAGAATTTACTAACAAGGTTGCTAGTGCAAAAAAGCACTTAGGGCACTGGAATAAGATACAAAGAACATATTTCAGAGCCACATTGTTGAGAACTTTGTACAAGGGATGAAAAGTCAGGAGGGGGCTTTTGTGGTATTACTGAAGAATGAGTTTGCTATGAAGATAGGAATAGATGTATTAGCAATAGCTTGGAAGGAGTGATCTCTGATTGATGAAGACAATGATGTATTAATAAAAAACGCGGCTTCTGCATTACTGCCAGTAACAGATAGTTCCAACAAACTTTCTCCTGAACTGATCGTATGCGCTAGAGATGAGAGGTGGAGACCAGAACTAAGTCCATTAGGATTCCAGATTCTACAAAGTCTGAAGACAAAGCATGGACATAAATGAACCCCTTCATTCACCTGAGCCACCTCATGATCACTCTCTACATCAGTGGTATGAAGTCACTCAGTTAGCTCTATCGGAGGAATGCAATAAAGAGCATCTCCAGGGGTACCTTGTTAATACCTCACATCACTATTAGGCTTACCAACTCCCTCCATCATGGTGATGCCACTACAGCTACTAATATCTAAACCAACCAGCCTCCCTCCTCGCACTACTCCATTTGGCCCTGTTCCAACCCCAGTTGCAACTCCTGTCCCTTCCTGAGGGCCAGCAATGAGGCCAGGTACTCCTACTCTTGTGGAAAAGATTAAGAATACAGTTGAAAGATTCAATCAATCTTGCTGAGCACCTCCTCATACTCCCACCACCTCTAGACTCAGTTGCTGTTACAACTACAGCGAAAGAAAAAATCTCATCAAATCTTTTACCAAGTTTTGACCTCATTGGCCAACAACCAATTCTCACTACTTCCCCAACCCCTCTTCCAGACTTCTCATCAACCAATTATCTTTTATCATTTGTTTTCCATCACTTCTATCAACTAAGTCCTGCTTCCCACCCCTGTGATGCCTCCCAAAGGCAAAGGCAGAGAAAAGGGCATTGCAAACCCTCTTGTACTGCCTTTCAATCACCTACCTCCCTAAAGTCAAGCCTCATCTGACGACACCCAGATGGCTCAGAATATTCTATCACCAGTTAATATGGTTGGTACCTTCTTGCAATACCAACAAGATGAGGCCTCAGCTTCAGACCCTCAGTACACGTACAGGGTTCAACTCAGAGAAGGTCTCAATACTATGATCGCCAAATACCAAATCATCCAAATTACCTCTATGGCCATTGAAAAATACCTCAATGTTGTCCAGGAGCATCATATTCAGAACACAGAGGACCTGAAATCCATGATAACCAACCTCAGAAACCAAGTTGCACAACTTCAGTCACACCAACTCCTACAACAACCCTTAACTAACCATCAATCTACCAAGCCAGCACCCCCTACCACATAAACCTGGACCCAGAAAGCTACCAGAATAGCTCCAGTCAAACCCTCTACCTCCCTGCCAAACAAAACCGCTCTCCTGTCCCTCCCCACCAAATCTGACTCTAGGATAGTTATTGAAAGACATTGAACAGCCCTACCAGAGAATACGAACCATCTTGTGATCCGTGATACTGTGAACGCTGCTATCAAGAAACAGCTTATCTCTAGCATTGAGTTCATGCTCAACCACCATATTCTCCTTATTACTAAGGACAATCCTCCTACCTCTACTGTTCTCAAAAACTACTACATGACTATTGATGAGGCTATTAGAGCCACCATTTCTGCAGCCAAAGGCTTCAGATAAGAAGGAGGTCTGGCAAAAGGTTATTTTATAAGGCATTCCCACCACCTCCACCTTTGCTACTGTTTAGGCTGAGATTGAAATTTTCAATCCTGGCACAGACCTTCCCCTGCCTCCCAGATAACTCACCATAGAAGCCCAGGGCCCAAACAAGATAGCATCTCCTATGGTTCTGTAACAACCCTACCTTATAGAGCTATGGCAACCTATGTCTACACCTATATATAAGACCATGAGGTCGGATGGTAGACTAGGAGGGCATACAGGCATATATCTGAGAGAGATCTGATGGTCCGGGTAGCCTAAAGAACTGAAGGTACTTTGGAATAGGTGTACCTATGTAGAGGAAGAAAATGTAACTATTTCCGCTCTGGCCTAAGGATAGGTCAAGAGGCCAGCTGAGTTTACCCTGTCTAGGAGAGTCACATTACCCGGCCATGGGGATCAGTTTTGTCTCACCATAGACATGCTTGCCCTACCTTAGGAACACTATGACCCTACCTTCCATCAGAAATGTTCTCGGAGGAATTCCAGGAAGTGTTAGGATTGTTTGTTACGCAATGACAATGGACAGGCACTTGCTTGCATACTGATTGGAATACTACGGGAGGGGCTACAGTCTTCCAAACAAGCTGTAACTTGGTAAAATTATTCCTAACAGGTACCTGCGGCGCCAGGGTTTGTCCCGGGCATCATAGCCCAGGATGACTCGAGTTGCCGTCTTACTAGTCCAATGGAGTCAATGAAGACATGTCCATAACACTGTATACATCATTGCTGTCCGTCCGACCAGAGGCTGTTTAGAGGATATACAAGGGGGCCAAGGCAAGAAGGTCAGGTATCTTCTCTAAAAGGAATGGAGTAAAACGGACCAAAGCTGACGGAGTTAGCATAAGCTATCTGGAAGGGTCCCAAGAGTAGTCCCGGGTAGTGCTGGGGACATCTGAGAAGGTTTTACGCCAATCAAGCCAACATGTGCCCTTTTGCCATAGGCTCTTTGTAGGTTGCTTGAGGACTCTAATAGTAGGATACTTTGCATGGTGAGTATTGTGCTGGGGGTAAGGGACTGTGGGTAGTGCCTATGGGCCCTGCCACCACTACATCTCTCTGCTGGAGCATCGTAGACCTTCTAAGTTTGCTGTCAAGATAGATAGAACTTAACTAGAAGATAGCTGATGTCTATGAGTGCTTGCATAGGTCATAGCACATGGGAAGAGAGTTATTTAGTTAGCTTTTCTAGGTGTCTCGACAGTTAGCCACTGGCGAGGCACCGATGTACAGAAGTTTTTACTCCGGCAGGTGTATTGGTAAACACCTCGCAGGAACTGAGATGCATACAGGAGATTTCTACTAGAGTGTGCTAACACGTTAGGCCCTTTGGGGAAATGGTAATGGTGCTGGTCAACCTTTATGGAGAAGGGCATACTTGTGTTGGTCCGGGTAATCAGATGGGGGAGTTTTTGGTATAAGTCCGACTACTTAAAGATTATACGAGAACTCTCCTACCCTGACACAATCAACATCCTCTCGAGAGACTTTAATTGAGATAAGCCCGACCTTAACGATATTAAGTTTTACTGTTTACTTTATTCTTTACACTTTTGCAAGAGCCGTGTTCGAGAGATCCGAAGTTTGGTGTAGTCGCATCCTTAGGAACCATTTACCTGAGGGAGTCCCCGTTACAGATATCGCTTTGACATGCACCAGCATGCCTACTTAGTCTGCCATATAACCTCTTGATCTTATGTACAGGTGTAGACTTAGGTTGCTATAGCTGTATAACATTGGATTGTTACCCCTGGGCTTATATATGAACTAGATTCAGGTCCACGTCAACAACTACCTTTGTTCTATATTCTGTAGCCTGTTCCAACTCACCAATAAATTTTTATTAGCTGAGTACAGCATACTCCCAGTTCATATTCAGGGGCAGTACCTGCAAAGACCATGCTATAGCCGTTTCATCAATCTACTATGCTGTGGCAACCACCCATGGTTTATATACATTAGGTCTGAGGAGAAAGAGAAAGACATGGTAGTATAATGGCAGACATTGGAGGTTGAACTGCAGGCATACTCAACCATTACAATAGGGAAAGGGAAAGAGGTTATCAAAGTCTGCCACAATACCAGGATAGGGAGTCTATTGAGTTCCCCAGGTCTGTTGATGTATACTGATGGGTCTAAGCTTTCAGGGAAGGCTGGGATGGCTGGGGCTGTATACCAGCCAGGGGAGGCCTGGGTGATGAGACAGGTGGTGCCTCTGTCATGGAGCAGTGTGGAGTCTGAGCTTTTTGCAGTTGTTGAGGCTCTGAGGTTTTTGAAGGTTACTGACCCCTGTGATGACATGCAGTTATGCACTCAAATATTTTTGTACGGTATCCCTACACTGATGTCAATAGAAGGCATGTTCCTGGAAGGTGACTCAGCTGAGATATGGAAAGTATTTGCCCTATTACTAAACAATTGTAGCCTGAGCTCATTCCAGTAGGTCCCCGGGCATACTAGCATAGCAGGCAACAAGGTGGCAGATCTTCAAGCCAAGGAGTGCCTGTATCTTCCCCTGTATCCTCAGGGTTAGACCGGTGTCAGTTTTAGAATTGGGCACACAGCTTTAGTACAAGAACTCTGATATAACAAGTAGGTACCCCAGCACCAGGCCCAGTGTCACAGATATTATCAACAAAAGCCCAAGGTGTCCAGGTACCTCCACACACTTACTCAGCTAGACGGCTATGTATTACTACAAATCCGAAGTGGTATGAGAATTGTTAAGCATGATGAGTACCCTGACCATAGCATTTGGGACTACTGGACCACCTGCAGCATGTATAGCCTCTACCAGCCCCCTCGCAATACTATGTTCAAGTATGGCATGATAAAGGACTAACAGATAGAGTAGAGGCACAACAGGTAGTTGGAGCTGAGTATCCCAAAAAATGTGTCAGTGGTAGAAGGGAATCTGGTAGTTGCCAGGAACCTGCTTGACAAAACTATTGTGGTTGAGCAGGATAGCATGCTAATCATCAAGAGTAGTGGCTGAACCTATGACAGATACTTAATAGTATATAAGAATAGTTACTGTCTACTACCCAGTATCAAGGGAACGAGCTGCAAGTAGTCCTTCCTACCCAATAGGGTGATAGCATATTCTGGTTAGTGTTCAAATGTGTGGGTACGGTACTATCTTAATAACTTTGTAGAAAAATATGATACGGTAGAAAGAGTATACCGCAGGCATGCTAAGTTAGGAGGAGTTTTGTATGAAGGTAGTTTGGTAGTAGTTCTTGTTCTTAATTCTCTTAAGCGAGATGGGTGGTAACCCCCATTTATACAGGTTTGCATCCTTCGGGCAACTCAGAGGAAAGGTAAGGGAAAATATAAAGGTCGATGTATTTGACCGTAAGATAAGTAGGAAAAACATAAGTGCAAACGTGTTTGACCCTACAGAACTGCCAAGGAAATCCCATAAAACATATGTAAATCTGAGGTGATGTGAACGAATAATTAGAACATAATTGTAAATCAAATGACCAATGACCGTGCATGATGATGCATAAAATGTAAGAAATAAACCCAAACACCAGATAAGAAAAGCATGCCATAATCCCCTAATTGTACCATGAAGTATCAAATGAAATATACATAATACATATTCTGCTGTAGTAATGTCTATGTCTAGAAATAATACTAAGCAGAAGAGTCTATGATATTATCAAGAAGAATATACATATGAAACGAATTAGAAAATTCAATAGTTGGAATATTTAGATTGTGAAACAAGAAAAGCCACGGGACCAACAATCGATACTGAAGACATTTTGCACACACTTCAACTATTCTATTATTTACTAAGATGTATGTGTGGATATACACTGGGTTCAGATGTATGAGCAGTGGGGAGACATGGAGTTGGTGGAATAGGTATCTCATATCTTAGGGTTGGTCAGGAATTATGAGTTGGTTCAAGAACCTCAATATTCTTTCTGTGATTGCACATTCATTGATATTAGCTGTCATTAGAGGAATACTTGACATTGTTGAAACAGATTATATATTTCATTTGTTGAGTATGTGGAAGATGAAATTACTGATTGTAGTATGAGTGATAGACAGGCTGCGAGGCAGAAAGATAAGTTAATCCAGGGTGTCACTTGTAGCACAAGTACCCATGAGCCTGTTGGTAGTAATTGTTGGATTTATGTTTGGATGGCAGGGTACAAGACAGTCTGTCATAGTTGTGATTTTGTTATAAGTTATATGTCACGAGAGATGTTAGCTAGATCATATACCAGTTTGGTGCAACCAGGATAAATAAACTTAGATTGAATTTTGACACCTGTACCTAGATAATACACTTCTATTTCTCTTCTAGTTAGGTGAGACCTAATCTCCTGAACCCTAACCCTGAATCTTCAGACACTACAAAATACTTGCTAGGTACAAAAAATGTTCCTTTGTATACCTACACCAAACCTCCTCCTAATCAGATACTCTTCAAGCGTGGTATACCTTAGTCTATCTGAACTCTCAGACCCCTTCCCAGTACAGTCATCTACGAAATTGTTTGCAATGCCTGTGAGGTCTTTATCCTAGCCACTCATTTTCTTCCACCAGACTCTGTTACAAGAGCACTAGAATAAGCCACCTTGGTAGTTATCATAGTATCGCCTGAAGATACCTCCCTTGAAGGGAAAACTATTTGTCTCTTCTCCTCCTCCTGTAAGGTACAAAGAGCGCACAAATCCTTGAAATACTTACAATTCCAAAACTACTGGCATTATAGCCATATCTAGGCAGTTTGCAAGGCTGATCTCCCCTCTTCCCCTATCTGTGTACTCTACCACACTCAGGCTGACTACGGATATGAAAACCCAGCTTTCCCTAAGCAGGACAACTGCAAACCTGTGCTGACATACTGTATTGCCTCCCCCCTTTATTACTGCTATTATGGCAATACTCATCAAGCCTCAGACTGAGACTGCCCTGTCTGTCCAGCCCCTCCTGTAAGAGAGGAAGCACCAGATAAGATGGACACTAGTGTACTCCCAGCCACCTCCCCCAACAGGGGTTAAGGTGCATGATTTCCAGCCCAGATCAAAATGGCCAAGCCTAGTGTCATGGATAGGATCTGAGTGTCGAGTAGCCCAAGGCACACCACAATTAGAGTAGGCAGGAGTTTGCAGGCAAGGTCTGGGTACAGGCATACAATCAAGTTGAAATCTACAAGGTTTGGGATTCAGAAATTCAGGGTCAGAGTTCATAGGTTCAAGAAGACACGAAGTAGAACAGAGATGTAATTTCTAGGTACAGGTATCCAAATTCAATTGAAGTTTATTTATACTCATCATGCCAAATCTGACTTATAATAGCCTGCTGCCCCGACAGGAGCTTGATGCTGGCCAGGATCCACTACTGGGACCAGGGCCCAGCTACCCCCACAAAAACTGGCAACTAAATACAAGATACTAAACCTCCAATCCCATACCACTAACCACTCACGTGAGCCAGCACCAACACCAAAGTTAAAGTACAAGTTCATTAACAGCCCAGCACTTATCCATTCCACCTAGCCAGGCCACAGGAATTCTAACCAAATCAAATAAAACACTACCACCAGCAGATCTGCTTCAACCTCATAACCCATACTCAAAGGTACCATTATGAACAAAAGAAATCCTACTCCCAAAACCCACCGGCAACCCAAGTTAATATTCAGATCGCAGGGCAAAGAAGTACCATGACAACCTCCTCATCAACTAGTTCTCGAGACCCCTTCCCATAATAGCCATCCTAAGCCACCTCAGGAGTTGTTATTATAACCATAAGTATCCCAACCTTTGCAGAGTTGTTCATATCCACCTGTTCTTCGCCCTGCTCCGAAGCCTCTGACTCTTGAGTAGCCGGAGGGGTGCGAGAAGGGCAAACAGGTGAATGGAATTCATGTAGGCCATCACAGTTCACATACCTGAGTGTGGAATGGCTGCAGAGATGGCTGCAAAGATGGCAAGTAGCAGTGGGGCAGGAGTAATCCCCAGTAGGATAAAGGAGTAGGCACCAGCAGCAGGAAGCAGGCGAGATGCATTTGATACTATGGTGGCCAAACTTGTAGCAGTTGGCACATTGAGTGTATTTGTTGAAATACAGGCAGCGGTTGGTATGATAGGTGATGGAGAAGGCAGAGAGGTATTTAACAATGAAGGCAGGAGCCTTTAGTCCAGGGATGTAGATAACAACAGTTGAGGCAAGTTTGCTGATACGTGCTAAATCAGAGGTAATCCACTAAGGCTGTTCGGTAAGATATAAGCCAGAGTCAAATATAGTAAGCTCCTGAGGAAGAGACGCCAGGAAATCGAGGTAGCAATACCATGTACCAGAAGCTGGATAGCAGGAGTGTCGAGATAAATAGTAGAGGCACACACAATAAGGTGCAAAAAGGGGCCAACTCTGCTGTTGACTGCTATAGCTCTCACTGTATCTATAGTGGTAAGAGTATCATGCCTATCCCAAAAGGAGAGAGACTGAATAAGAGTAGAGGCCAGGGCTTGGTTGATACTGTCACGTAGGCGTATAGCAGTAGCAGTAAGGGGGGCTACGTCGTATTTAATAATAAGCTGACACTCGCACATGGTGAGGCCCACCTTTCTGTTAGTGAGGTACTTACCTGAGGAAGAGGGGGGTTTAGCTGGCTTGGAGCCAGGCTTTGTAGGTTTCTGGAAAGCCTTCCTTGCCCTCCTGGTAATGGTAGCCCAAGAAGGAGGAACTACAGGACCAGGAGGTTGGGTATAGAGAAGGTTATAAGGTAGGGGAGGAGCAGAGGACTGCTCTGCAGTGTCAGCAGTAGGAGGTGACAGCAGGACAGTGGTATGAGTAGGCTGAGATAGAGTGGAGGTGCAGGGGGCATCCAACTCCCTAGTGAGAGCAGTGATGTGCTTGGTAAGTCCATCAGTTGCATTCCTGTAGTCTTTATACAATATTTACATCATGTAGATCAGAATAGGAATGGCTTTTCCAAAAGCCAAGAGTGATTCAATCTTGGCTGCCTCTGCCAACTCTTCAAATATATTCAAGAAGGCACCAGGAAGACAGCTATCAAAATAGCTTCTCGAGAATTGGTATAGGGAGGTGCTAGTACTACTGCATAGCCTTTAGAGCCAGCAGGGTGCCTGAGGGTGAAAGATAGGTCATAAGCAACTCTGTGAAGCCTGGTCAGGCTGCATGGATGGGAGTAGAACGAGAGGGGGTAAAGACCTCATGATGAGAGTTAGGAGGAGAAACTTTGACTCCAGTTGGGCCAAAGAAATGGTATCGTGAAACAGTACAAGAGTGGCTAAGATAACTCTCTACCACGTAAAAAAGGATGTCCAAATTCAAGCGAAATCTTTGTTTTTACTTGGCACAGCCAAATCATGGCTTATGTCTAAGTACTGTCCTGACAGGAGCTTAATGCCGGCTGGGATCCACCGATGGGACTGGGGCACTGTAACGGGGGCTCCCTCAGGTAGATGGTTCCTAAGGATGCGACCGCACCAAACCTCGGATCTCTCAAACCCAGCTCTTGCAAAAGTGTAAAGAATACAAGTAACCAGTTAAACTTAATATCGTTAAGCTCAGGCTTATCTCAATTAAAGTCTCTGGAGAGGATATTGATTGTATCAAGGTTGGAGAGTTCTCGTATAATCTTTAAGTAGTCAGACTTGTACCAAAAACTCTCCCATCAGGTTACCCCGACCAACATGAGTATGCCCTTCTCCGTAAGGGTTGCTCTGGCACCATTACTGTGTCCCCGAAGGGCCTAAAGTGTCAGCGCACTCTAGCAGAATTCTCCTGTTTGCACATCACTTCCTGCGAGGTGTTTACCAATACACCTACCAGGGTGAAAACCTCTGCGCATCGGTGTCTCATCAGTGGCTAACTGTCAAGAGACATAGGAAAGCTAACTAAATGACTCACTTCCCATTGTACTATGACCTATGCAAGTGCCCATAGACATCAGCTGTCTTCCGGTTAAGTTCTATCTATCTTGATTACGAACTTAGAAGGTCTACGACGCTCCCACGGAGAGCTGCTGCGGCGGCAGGACCCATGGGCGCTACCCATGGTTCCTTACCCCCGACACACTACTCACCATAATAAGTATCATGCTATTAGAGTCCTCAAAGAACCCACAAAGAGCCTACGGCAAAGGGGCACATGTAGGCTTGATTGGCGTAAACCCTTCCCAGATGTCTCCGGCACTACCCGGGACTACTCTGGGGACCCTTCTGGATAGCTCACGCTAACTATGTCAGTTTTAGTCCGTTTTACTCTTTTCCTTTTGGAGAAGGTACCTGACCTTCTCACCTTCACCCCCATATATATCCTGCGAACAGCTTCCGGTCGGACAGACGGCAACGACGTATACAGTGTTATGGATATGTCTTCATAGATTCCATTTAACTAGTAAGATGGCAACTCCACCCATTTTGCCCCATGATGCCCGGGGCGAACCCTGGGGCCGTGGGTACCTATTAGGAATAATTCTACCAAGTTACAGCTTGTGATTAGCACAATAGCCCCTCCCGTAGTCTTCCGATCAAAGTGCAAACAAGTGCCCGTCGATTGTCATTGCGTAACAAACAATCCTGACATTTCCCAAAATTCTTCCAAGAACATTTCCCACGGAAGGCAGGGTAATAGTGTCCCAAAGGTAGGGTAAGTATGTCTATGCTGACACAAAACCGCTCTCCATGGTAGGGTAACGTGACTTCCTTAGACAGGGTAAACTCACCCAGCCTTCTCTCCTATCCTTAGGCCAGAGCGGACATTGTCATGTTACTACTAGTACCACTACTTAGGTACAACATTTTCTTAAGTACCTTCTGTTCTTAGAGATATCCTGACCATTCGATATCCCTCGGATATGCTCCGACATACCCGTCTCGTCTACTGTCTGACCTCTTGGTCTTATGTATGGGCATAGACATATGCCACCATAGCTCTATAACATAGGATCGTTACATCACTCCCCTCTTCTCTAAGGACCGACCCGGTCCACTAACGTTGTCTTTTGTTTCCCAGGTTCGGTTGTCCTTCAACTCTATGGTCTCTGGGTTTATCGGGATACCGATGGTGGAAATCCTTCATGGCTTCCAAGCCAGTGCCTTCTAGCATCTCATATGGCTCCCCAGAGTTCTCCTCTGTACCCTAGCCTTCCCATGAAACTAGGTATTGTACAAAGCGATTTGGAAATTTTGCTTTCATATTACCATACCACCAACTGTCTACCACTGCCTCAATAACATAGCTGGGCTCATTGTCCACTATCTCGGGGAGTGGAACTTGCTTACTCCTTTTACCACTTGGGTCCTCCCGATAGCGTTTTAAGAGTCCGACATTGAACACTGGATGGATTGACCAAGGAGGAGGTAATTGGAGTTCGTAAGCTTGGTTACCAACCTTACGCCTGACCACAAAGGGCCCAAACATTTGGTGGTCCAGCTTTTGCATAGGTCGCTTGGTGTGGATGTTCATTCGATTTAGCATTACGCGATCAGCCTTCTTTGCTCTGGTATTCGTGATTTCTTCCGTCATAATGTATTCCGGCGATGGCAACCATTTCTGGTCATCCCACTTCCGTTGTCTCTCTTGAGCTCGCTTAAGTGTATCTCATACTTCTTGCCAGACACCTTCCCAATTCTTTACCAATAGCTCGCTACTGAGATAAACACCTTGTTGCTCCCAGACTGTACCCGACCAGTTGGTCCGTGGGTTAAAGGAATAGTTAATCTCAAATGGAGATAACTTAGTTGACTCGGGGGTGGATGTATTGTATGCATACTCCGCCAAAGGTAATAGCGATGCCCAATCATCCTGCTGGTATGAACAATGATTTCTTAAGTATTATTCCAAGGTCTGGTTCACCTTTTCAGTCTGCCCATCAGTTTCAGGGTGGAAAGCGGTTGATAATCATAGTTTCAATTGCAACTGTTGAATCAGGCTCATCCAAAACTTGGATGTGAATCGGGTATCTCTATCGGAGATAATAGATTCTGGGAGCCCATGGAGCCGCCAAAGTTTCTTCAGGAACATCAAGGCCAGATCCTTTATTGGAACTTCTGTGGCCAAAGGTATAAATTGTGCCATCTTCGAGAATGTATCCACGATTACTCAACTTTTGGTATACCCTTCTGATTCCGGTAGTGCTACTATGAAGTCCATTGAGATGTCCGTCCACGGCCTCAATGGCAGTCCGACAGGTTCTAACAAGCCAAACTTCTTATGCTTAATGGATTTATTCCATTGACTGGTATCACATGTGCGAACGTAGTCCGTAATGCTCTCATCCCTCTTAGGCCAAAAGAAGTTAGCCCCAACCCTGCCTACCATTTCATATGTCCCAAAGTGTCCCGCAATACGGGAGTTATGTTTGCCTTCCATGATCCTATCCTTCAGCTCTTGTCAGTCCGTAATATACCACCTATTCTGATATAGGAGAAGGTCTCTCTCTATGGTAAGATTTTTATATAGGAGACTATCTGTTTCAATCGTCAGGTTGTGGTCGACCTCTTTGTTCCCCGCTAGTACAGCCTTTAAGTCTCTCATATAGATGGGATCCTGTTTCGCAGCAGCACTCAATGTATCCAAAAACGCCGACTGCAACCCATAGCCTTGTCAGGCTACCAATGAATGAGGATATAAGAGGTCTCGCTCTTGTCCCACAACCCATTGTCCAGGGGGAAAAAATGGCTTTCGTGTCTGGGACAGAGAATGACTCCCCCCTTCAGCGTGGTGGTCTCCACGCCTTGACAGTGCATCCGCCTTCGTATTCAGCCTTCCTTCATGGTAAACTACCTTGAAATTGAACGGCTGCAGGAATTCTGCCCAGCGATGTTGTCAGCGGTTAAAGGTCTTAGTACTATTAAAGTACTCCAAATTCTTGTGATCGGTGTAAACTGAGATCTCACCCTTTACCGACCTAAACAGATGTTCCCATTCCTTAAAAGCTGCCATGATGGCAGTCATTTCCTTGTCATGTACATCATAATTTATGTCAGCTGGGTGGAACTTCCTACTATGAAAGGCCACCAGGTGCCACTTCTCATCTTCGCAGAATTGAGAACATACAGTACCTAATGCAAAGTCACTTGCATCTGTCTCCCATCTAGTCTGGTGGGCAGGATTGAAGTGTGCTAGAATTGGTCCCAAGGTAAAGTCTTTCTTCAATTCATTGAATGACTTATCACAAGCGGGGGTCCAATCAAATTTGACATCCTTCTTAGTAAGGTCATTCAAAGGTTTTGCTAATTTGCTAAACCCTTCTATAAACCTTCTATAGAAGTTGGCGAAGCCCATAAAGCTTTGGACTCCTACAATACTAGTCAGTGGTTTCCATTCTAGGATAGAATCCACCTTCTCGGTAGTCATAGATATTCCCTTCTCAGATATCTGATAACCTAGGAACTCAATTTCACTCCTACGGAAGAATAAACTTTTTTATGTTTACACATAGTCGATGCTTTCTCAACCTTTCCATGACTCACCTTACCAGAGAGACATGTTCTTCAATTGTCTCAGAGTAAATCAGGATATCGTCCATGTACGCGATGACTCCTTCACCCAGCATATCTCGAAATATATTATTTATCATGCTTTGGAAGGTGGCTGCAGCATTACATAGCCCAAAGGCCATCACTTTAAATTGGTGTAATCCCAATTCACTGCGAAAGGCTGTGAGTTCCTCATGCGAGTGAGTATCCCCTATGGCTTTTTTGGCCATTCAGATTCCGGAATACCCATTCTTCAGGTCCATCAAGCTATACACTGTAGCTTTTGACATCCTGCCTCGCACCTCATTCATCAGCGCAAGAGGATATCTATTCTTCACTGTGATTTTGTTTAGTCCTCGGTAATCTATCACCAATCTTAGAGTACCATCTGGTTTTGGTACAAAAGGTATAGAAGCCGAGGACGAGGAAGTAGACCTTTCTATCTTCCCTGTTCATAACATCTCATTTATGAATTCCTTAAGAACTTGTCGCTCTTTTACTGATATCGGGTGGATAGGCCCGAAGGGAGGTGTACTTCCGGGAATGAAATCAATTCTATGATTATACTTCATATGTTCCGGTAGTGCTTCTATTCTTTCCTGACTGAAGATGTCTCCAAAGTCCTTGAACTCCGGTAAGAGTTGGACCGTTACATCTTCACCGCTCTAATCTGAGAACTATACCGTTCCTAGAAAATATACATTTTCAGGATCTTCGGCCAACAGTTCTTCATTGGTCATGTATACTAACTGCCTCTGCTCTGTTAGGCAGTTTGCATTACAGAAATCTGAGCGCCTGGTCAGTGATCCTACATTCCAATCTATATCGGGGTTATGATACATTAACCATGACATCGGGAGATAACCATCAACTCTAGTGTCGGCGATATTAGCTACCTCGAAGTGCATACGATTTATGTGATCACCTATCTTCAAGTCCAATGATTTGGTATAATGAAGGCCTGATCCTGGTGTGTGGTTACCGCTTGGATCCTTTATTGGAGTATGAATCCTTCTTCACACACAGGGAGCCTGGGCCCTCTTGACCCATTGACTACTTAGCACTGGGCTAGTAGCTCCACTATCTAGTAACAATAGCGCTTCATCACTTTCATGCCTATACCCTATGTGCCAATCTAATATCACTCATAAGTGAATCGACTTGCTATGTTTGGGTAGGCTGGAGAGCTGCGCCTCTTTGGTTTGTCTCACTGTATTCATTCTTGCTAGTCTCTTGTCTTTCGACACAAGAGCGGCCACAACGGGTCGGTAAACGTTTCAAGAATAGTTTTGATCAATAAGAGAAATTGGAGTGCTGTTTACTATCACACCCACAAGATTTCGTGTACTAAACCCTCCTCAGGTAAACTTGAAAGATAACTTTTGATTCAAGACTAATAGCCCAACCAATTCAACCGTACAAGACAAACGACCAATATAAGACAAGAAATACATTTGCTCTCTGGAGACATCCAGTCAACCGGTGCCAAACAGGGCATCGTTGTGCCTCATCCGAATGTCGTGCGGTTGCCATTTCCCCGAGCGACTCCTTGGAGCAGAATGCTCATCCAAAGAAAAACCTGAAAGTAATTTCCCTAGAATGTCCAACATGAAAAACATAAGAAATAACAGAATCCAAGAACCAAAAGAAAAGACCAAACAACGCGTCTGACCATAACATCTACCTGAGCAGGTAGTTCCTCAATACTCCTGTATTGGCAACTTTGTCAGAACTGAAGACCTAGTCTATGCGAATTGGTTCTTACCTTAAGTCGTTTCACTTGAGTGGCCATCCTTCATTCGAGATCTTCATAGATCTAGATAGGTCAGCCTACGTTATTTCCTTCTTAGGATTAGGTTCTTACCTTCACCGAGGTCGATATCAACCTCTATAATAGTAGGAGAAGGTTTACGAGCTTCTAAGAGCTTGGGACGAGAGGGCGGCGGACAAGACGCTTCAAGGCGCTTTAATCGTTTATTGCCACCTGTAGAGGATTCCGCCTTGGGTCGTGACCGTTTCACTCTCACAGTATTCCTCACAGCATGAATGACTGGGGAGGTTACCGAACACTGTCTCCAGAAGTGTCCTTCTCTCCCACATTTAGTGCATTGCTTATTGTTGCATCGTTTATCTGTCAGGGTCTGAGGGATGTCTCGATGAGCAATTGCATACGTAGACATCCCTGCCTGCTTTCCGGCGCCAACCTTAGCAGTCTTCCGCGCCTTGTTGTCCTTCCAACCTGAACCTTTGTCCTTCTGCTTAAACCTTTCCGTAGGTTTAGAAGTTTCCTTCTCTCTTTTCTCTTGTCATTTCGCACTTTTATCATCGTTGAGATTTCCGAAACGGTTATCATCTTCAAGATTATGACCAACTTGCTGAAGCAAATCCAAGTAATCATTGAGACATTCGGGGTGAGGCGTCTTCAGCTCCCAGGATTTCGGAAGCTCAGACGCTATCCCCGCCCTAACCTTATCCTTCACCTGTTAGTGATCTGTGTAATTCGGCTTGTACATCAGATCGATAACCTTATCCATGTAGGGAGTACTCTGGTTGGGGGACATCACCAAGTTGTTCCACATGAGAATATTCTTATCCTGATTCACATTGTCACCTTCGTGACTCTGCTCTAACCGTTCATGGAAACCCTTCCATGTCCGGAGCGGACCATTTTTGTTGAACGGCATACCGGCTCCCCTCGCAGCTTCACAGTTGATGTGTGCGTGTATCCCTAGATACCTGTTGCAGGCTTGGTCTTCCAGAAGAGGTATGACTAAGTTGATCTTATCCATGTCTGTCAGACAGCAATCGGAAAAGTACTCAAACTTGACTTCGAACAAGGTCAGAAAACTAGCCAGATTGGCAATCACTCCCTTGAAAGTGGGAATGCCGCTTAGCTTCTCTGGCTTCCTGCGTCTTGAATGCGATGAGGAACGAGATTCGTTTTGCAACCATTGTGGTAGTGCTTCTGCCCAATGGTCATATTGGTCTTTCTTCTTGTTATCCCGACCATTATGGCGTGGTCCCAAAAAGGGTGTGACATCGGGTAGGGAGTTGGCGTCATCGTCAGAGCTGTCGTCAGGGTCTGCATCACCCCGGTCCCCTCCACCAGCCTTAAACAATCCGCCTCCGGGAGGTAGATTTCCACCCCCGCTTCCTCCGGCCTTGCCGCCGAAGGTTTCTCTTGGTCTCTTATAACCATCAAATTGCTCCTCTCAACCACCACGATTCCCGTCATCCAGAGGACCACCTCCTGACAGTACTTGTCCTGGCACTGAGCCTGCTGGCTGGTTACTCCTCGACGGTATCGGGTTTGGCGCAACCTGCGACACCTTTAACTATTCGACAAAAGCCAGACAGGTCTTTGGATGTATTAGAGGTCCTTCATGACCTCCCTTCTTGCAATACCCACATAGGGGTTCGCTTTCCTCACCCTTGCCCTTTTGTTGTTCGAATACCAGTGGGTGATAAAAACAATGGTGGCTCCCTCTGAACCCAGGACATGTTGGATGACACCATGGTCCTCGCTCGATCTGATTTGACAGTAGACCAAAACCAGAAAATCCAGCATTACCCGCAGGTTGAACTGGTGCCATTGGCACTTGAACTGGTGGCTGGATGGTGGGACGGGGCGCTGCGACAGGGACAAGTGTGCCTGGGGAGGCTGTAGGAGGACGAGGAGTGACCCGTGTTGGTTGGAATTGTTCAACCTGATTTTTCGATCCGTTCCACGAGCCATGAACCTGGGATCAGTGCTGGCTATGTGGTCGGGATCAGGGTTGCCACTGGGGTGGGGGAGGTTCCTCTTGGAGTAGCATGAGGGAGGTGGACGGTATGCTTAGGTAACTGCCGAGGTGCTGGCGTTACTGTAATGGAGGGAGATGGTGACCATATAGGTCTATTGACAGCTTGACGGGGTACCCGCGAAGATCCTCGACGTCGCATTCCTGCAATAGGACTTGCCCAGTGGCTTGGTGCCACCGATGTGGAAAGCGATCCCGAGGTGGCTAAGATGAAGGAGGAAGGTATTTCGTTTTCTTCCGACCTTTTCAGGCTTTCTAAGATCTGTAATCCCAACGGCCCTAGTTCTTGTCGCCATCGCTCATCTCTAGCATATAGTGTCAGCTGCTGAGAAAGGTTATCAGGCTTATCTGTCACTAGTGGTAATACAGGGGCCGTTTCTATCATCAAGACATCGTTGTCTTCGTCAATCTGGTATCCCTCCTTCCAAGCCTTTTCCAATGCGTCCATCCTAATCCTCATAGTGAATTGATTCTTCAATAATGCTACGAATGCCTCTTGCTGCCTCTTCATCCATTCCACGGAGCTTTCAACAATGTGTTTCCTAAATTGCTTTTGGGTCTTGTTATTCTGGTACAACAATTCCTTTTTTGTACTAGTGACCTCATGGGTCACTTCTCGTAGGATATAAGGTTCGACGTCATCACAGCAAAATTCGGTGACCGAAGTCGTAGGAGGTCCCGGCATTTCCTTTCCTTCTTCATCGTTGTGAGTGAAGCCCTCACTGACTCCATTTGCAAAAGAAATGTCCTTCATAAACAATAGTGCGGCTAGGCCGGCATTGTAAAGGATTAACTCATGAGAATGTTCGGGCACGTCTATCAGGGCTGCATCGAGCAGCAACTTTATGCTTGCTCCACCGATTCCTCGCGTGTCTGCTATAACCGAAGCCCAGAACAAGGCAGCCTCTAATGGATTATCATCAATCTCAAAACTGCCCTCAGAACTGGACATTTCCTCCTCAAGGGTGACTGGTAAAGCAGCCATGATGGATCGACGTCGGTTCAAATCCAATAAATCACGAGGAGAGTTAAGCGGGAAGCTCGCTTAACGATATAGTGTAACGGGGGCTCTCTCAGGTAGATGGTTCCTCGGGATGCGACCGTACCAAACTTCGAATCTCTCAAACGCAGCTCTTGCAAAAGTGTAAAGAATAAAATTAAACACTAAAACTTGATATCATTAAGCTCAGGCTTATCTCAATTACAGTCTCTCGAGAGGATGTTGCTTGTCTCCGTGTAGGACAGTTCTCGTATAATCTTTAAGTAATCAGACTTATACCAAAAACTCACCTATCAGGTTACCCCGAGCAGCATGAGTATGCCCTTCTCCGTAAGGGTTGGCCCGGCACCATTACCGTATCCCCAAAGGGCCTAAGGTGTCAGCGCACTCTAGCAGAATTCTCCTATTTGCACATCAGTTCCTGCGAGGTGTTTACCAATACACCTGCCGGAGTGAAAACCTCTGCGCATCGGTGTCTCGTCAGTGGCTAACTGTCGAGATGCCTAGGAAAGCTAACTAAATAACTCGCTTCCCATTGTGCTATGACCTATGCAGGCGCCCATAGAGATCAGCTGTCTTGCGGTTAAGTGCTATCTATCTTGATTGCGAACTGAGAAGGTCTATGACACTCCCACGGATAACTGCAGCGGCGGCGGGACCCGTGGGCACTACCCATGGTCCCTTACCCCCGACACACCACTTACCGTGATAAGTGTCATGCTATTAGAGTGCTCAAACAACCTACAAAGAGCCTACGGCAAAGAGGCACGTGTAGGTTTAATTAGAGTAAAACCTTCCCAGATGCCTCCAGCACTACCCGGGACTACTCTGGGGACCCTTCTGGATAGCTCATACTAACTGTGTCAGTTTTAGTCTGTTTTACTCCGTTCTCTTTGGAGAAGGTACCTGACCTTCTCACCCTTACCCCCCAACATAGCCTGCGAACACCTTCCGGTCGGACGGATGGCAGCGACGTATACAGTGTTATAGACATGTCTTCATAGATTCCATTTAACTAGTCAGACGGCAACTCCACCCGTTTTGGCCCATGGCGCCCGGGGCGAATTGTGGGGCCGCAGGTACCTATTAGGAATAATTCTACCAAGTTACAGCTTGTTCGGAGCACTATAGCTCCTCCCGTAGCCTTCCAATCAAAGTGCAAACAAGTGCCCGTCGATGGTCATTGCGTAACAAACAACCCTAACATTTCCCGAAATTCTTCCAAGAACATTTCTGACGGAAGGTAGGGTAATAGTGTCCTACAGGTAGGGTAAGTATGTCCATGGTCACGCAAAACCGCTCTCCATGGTAGGGTAACGTGACTTCCTTAGACTGGGTAAACTCACTCGGCCTTCTGTCCCCTCCTTAGGCCAGAGCGGACATTGTCACGTTACTCCCACTACTTAGGTACGCCATTTTCTTAAGTACCTTCTGTTCTGAGAGATATCCTGACCATCAGATATCCCTCAGATATGCGCCTGCATACCCACCTCCTCTACCATCTGACCTCTTGGTCTTATGTATGGGCATAGACATAGGTTACCATAGCTCTATAACTTAGGGTCGTTACAGACACTACTACACGTGCGAAAAACAGCCAACTAATTATAAGATACTAGTCCTCCAACCCCATACCATTAACCACTCCAGTGAGCGAGCGCTAACACCAAAGCTAATGTACAAGTTCATCAACAGTCTAGTACCTATCCGCTCCACCTTGCCAGGCTATAAAAATCCCAACCAAATCAAATGAAACACTACCACCAGCAGTACTACTCTGGCCTCGTCATCTACACCTCAAAGCGGAACCATGAAAAAAATAAATCCCCCTCCCAAAACCCACCAGCAACCCAATCAAGCTTTCAGATTCCAGGATGTAGAAGTGCCGTAACAACCCTTTCATCAACAGGTTTCTAACACTCCTTCAAATAATAGCCATCCTAAGCCACCCTTAAAGTTGGTGTTATCGTCATAGGTATTCCAATCTAGGTAGAGCTGTCCATGTCCACCTCCTCTTCATGTTCCTCCGAAGCCTCAGACTCTGTGGTAGCTGGAGAGAGGCATAAAGGGCATACAGGTGAGTGTGATTCATGTGGACCATCACAGTTCACAGAGCTGGGTATGGTATGGCTGCCTGGATGGCCACGAAGGCGACAGTTAGTGGTGGGGCAGGAGTAAGCTCCAGTAGAGTGAGGGAGAAGGCACCAGCAGCAGGAGGTAGGCAGGATGCATTTGATGCTGTGATGGCCAAACTTGTAACAATTGGCAGACTGAGTGTATTTGTTGATGTGTAGACGGCCTTCAGTATGGTAAGTATTAGTGAAGGCAGAGAGGTCTTTTGTAACCTGAACTGGTACTCAGTTAGTTTCTTTTATGTTTTGTTTTAAGTATCAGTTGATACTTAGTTTGTTTTATGTTTTGTTTTAAGTATTGGTTGATACTTAGTTTATTTTATATTTTGTTTTAAGTATTGGTTGATACTTAGTTGGTTTTATGTTTTGTTTTAAGTATTGGTTGATACTTAGTTTGTTTTATGTTTTGTTTTAAGTATCGGTTCATACTTGGTTAGTTATACGGATTGATTGAGCAAGAACCTGAGTGAGAATTCATCATCATACTCAAACATATGTGCTTAAAAAGACCGCTGTATTCCACTCTGAAAACGGCCGACTTCAACAGATAGTATTCTAATATACTCGGTTGAATGGTGATCTTTATTTTCCTATTACACTACTGAAGCTTCCTTTAGCGAGCCTAAGAACTGTTAATCTCCGGCAGATCATCAGTTTCCTCCTATTGTACTTCGCGATATGACTAGCCCCCCGGCATGAACACGTTACAAAAACCATGAAGCAACCTAGTAGGACACAAATTAGGTAGATAACGGAGCTCAGCAAATACAACACGAAAATAATTTACCAAGCAGGAAGCAAAAACTATTTAGCTGACGTGCTGTCCCGGATTTATGAAGGCACTATCTCAGATGAACATCCTCTCTATGCTCAACACACTACCTACCAAGACGACTCGGATGACCTATCCGACACTACAGATTTTGAGCAAGCAACTGTAACCTATCAAATGGCAATGTCAAATTACCAGCCACCGTCAATCAATGACGCTCTAAATTCACCCTCACCTGTACTTCAAGAACCCGAAAGTTGGGCTACAGACTGCACCATCCACGATAGTAACGATTGTGGAGACTGGACTACCCATCTTGGCATACTACTAAGAGACCGAGAACATGCAAGGTGCTACTTTACTGGATGCGACACTGACGATTGTACCTACCATGCAAGCGATACACTTGGGTCTAGGTATTCTCCCAAACCAAGATCGCATCGGTGCTGAACATCCTATGACACCCCTGATGATGAAACCTGATTGGAAATGCAACAACTCACATCCGAACTAGATTCACTCTAAACGAACCAACAAGGAGCCATTTACCGCCCCTGGCCCTCAACCTGGATCGATCCTTCCCAATTGGAAATCCTACTCAAAGGACCACCGAGTAGCCCACCACCATTCCTGCAAACAAGTGGTGCTAAGCAAGAACCATACTTATCCAGAGTAAGTGAGGAATTAGAAATATACGCCCATGAAGTAATTGAGTCAGTTATGCGACCAGCAATGGACGAGTACAGAAGGAACCTATACGAGCTATCTACAGAAGACATTACCCCTAGATGAATAATGAGTAGGAACACAGATATCGAGGAGGAAGAACCTATGTTCCATGTATACAAGAAGATGGAGAACAACCTATGACAGCAAATGATCAAAGGTTACCAAAGTGACCCTCTATACAATAAACTATTAAGGGGCAGATCAACAGATCTTAACCTCTACAAAGTAGATGACAGCTTAGTCTACTGTCCAACCCGTTATGGTTCATGGTGTCTGTATATTCCTAATAAATACGCAGTAAATAAGGAAACCTTATGAGAATATATAATAAGAAACATCCATACCAATGGGCACCATAGCGCAAAAACGAATCTCCACTATGCGACCAGCTACTTTTTTTGGCCATAAATAGGCAACCACTTCCGCCAGTATGTAGCACAGTGCGCTACATGCCAAATCAATAAACCTAGAACCCAACTCCCTAAGGGTTCTGCAAAAAGGCTGCTGATACCGGCAGAAGTATTCGCGTTACTGGCTATCGATTTTGCTGGACCATTCAACAAATTGGAAGCATACGACATGATTGTGGTGGTCATAGATAGATTAAGTGCATGGACCCGGTTTATACCTACCAAGGCAACAAATACGGCAGAACAAGCAATCACAGAGTTAACGGAAAACGTATGCACCCCACATGGGTACTCTTGTTCCATAGTAACCAATGCGGACCCGCGATTCACTTCCAAATTTTGGCAACAATGGTGTAAATCTCTCAGTATTGAACACATCTGTGCCCAACCAGGACACAATGACACCAACAGCCAAGTGGAATGACGAATCAGAGAACTCAAGACAGCAATGCAAAACATTGCTAATAAGAGACAAAATAACTGGAAGCCAGCGCTAGCAGAAGCAGCGGCATACATAAATAGATTATGTACGGAAACCTATGGCTCCTCTTCTTATGCGGTAGTGTATGGGAAGGAATACCTGATGATAAAAACCCTCTGGTTTGAGAAATCATCAGTACCAACTACTGATGAATTCCTTAACAGGCACCAGGAAACAAGAAACTTGGTATACCAGAACCTCCAGCTAGTACGATTCAGATCAACTCGAAAAGCCACAAAAAAAATACAAAATACACAAACGCATCCCGATCAGACAACAAATCCTAGTTTATGGAAGCCAATTTACAACTCAATCCAAACAGTGCAAAAAACAGGAACCTATGTGGAGAGGACCCTTTACAGTAATCGGATTTGACAAATACACTGAAAATTACATGGTAATGATGGAGGGAAAAATGTACCGCCGACCAGAAGGCATCTTTCATGCAACATGAATTAAGAAATACACACCCAATGATGATGAAAGATTTCTCAGATGAGCCCATGCAAAGCCAGCGCCGATACTAGTAAACGAGCACCCAGAATAGGAAGTTGAAGACATCTTAGACTACCGAGAGTGGGACAACAAGGATGGGTTTCTCATAAAATAGAATGAATACCCGGCAAGCAAGAACAGCTGGAAACCCGTTGAAGGACTCATGAACGCGACAGAACTGATTCATGAATGGTGGTCTAATAACAAGGAAGGAGACCCACCAACAATCTATGAGGTAACAATGTGCTGGGCACCAACAATACCTGAGGTGAACCAATGGGAACTCACCCCATGGATACCAAAAGGCTTTTGGGCACCCTACAGTGACAGTAAGTTCTCACCAGGAGACGAGACTGGACAAGACTCAGAATCACCGACACCCTGGAAACTATAAATGAGACCCACACACACACATACACCCCTACACAGAACCCACGCACCCTCAGAAAACATAGGCGAGACCTACACACACACATATACCCCTACACGAAACCCTACGCACCCTGAGAAAACATAAGCGAGACCCACACACACACATATACCCCTACACGAAATCCAGGCACCCCCGATGGTAGAAGATACAGAAGCACATAAAAAGGTGCACTTCGCACTCAGACATTATTAGACCAAAACACCCCCCCCACTGCACTCCAGAAACAAGAGCTGTTTATACCCTTTGCACACTAGCTCCCACACCCTACTACACATACCTACCTTACCACGAACCACCTCACCTATCACACCATGCATAATTCCGATTTCACAAAGCTTAGCGAAAGGGACTCCTACCTTTGGCGCCTGAACTTTAAACAACCCAGTGACATTGCAGGACTACAGAGACGGAAACCGATCTACATATTGTGTTGCCTCAGATGCAACCAGATGGATTGCAGAATCATGAACAAGTGGTGGAAATCGGTCAGAAAGATGTACCACCTAAGATGTGCCTCGGCGTATTTCACATCCTACATGTGTGGGGACTGTCCCAGGCCAGATACAGAAGAAGGATGTATTGGGGAACCAGCATGTTTCTACAGCTGCCAATGCCAGTCAGCCTTTGAGGATGATGATGAGCTGAACGAGGCTCAGAATACCTTTTTGTCTTTGTTTGGGTAAATGTTTTGGAAAATTGTTTTTGGGAATTTGATTTTGTTTTGGGGAATGTAACCCCAGCTAGTACTCGGTTAGTTTGTTTTATGTTTTGTTTTAAGTATCAGTTGATACTTAGTTTATTTTATGTTTTGTTTTAAGTATCGGTTAATACTAAGTTTGTTTTATGTTTTGTTTTAAGTATGGGTTGATACTTGGTTAGTTTTACGGATTGATTGAGTAAGAACATGAGTGAGAATTCATGATAATACTCAAACACATGTACTTAAACAGACCGCCATCTTCCACTCTGGAAATGGCAGACTTCGACATATAGGATTTTAATATACTTGGTTAAACAGTTATCTTTATTTTCCTATTGTACCACCGAAGCCTCCCTTATCGAGCCTACGAACTGTTTATCTCCGGCAGATCTTTAGTTGCCTCATATTGTACTTCGCGACGTGACTAGTGCCCCGGCATAAACGGGTTACATGTTTGGCAACAAAAGATAGAGCCTTGGGTCCAATGATGGAAATGACAACAGTTGATGTAAAGTTGCCAATACATGCTAAATCCGAGGTGAGTTACCTAGGCTGTTCAGTTAGAGATTAGCCTAAGTTAAATGTGCTAAGTTCTTGGACAAAAGATGCTAGACAGCTAGAGGTAGAGATGCCATGTACTACAAGCTAGGTAGCAGTGGTGTTGAGATGGACAGTAGAGGAGCCCAGAATAAGGTGTAAAAGTGTTCCAACTTTGCTGTTAACAGTTGTAGCTCTAACCATGTCCATAGTGGTGAGAGTAACATGCCTGTCCAAAAAGAAGATGGACTGAATGAAAGTGGAGGCCAGGACCTGGTTGATGCTGTCATGTAGCTGTAAAGCAGTAGTAGTAAGGAGGGTAGTGTCGCATTTGATGATGAGCCAATGCTCACATATGGTAAGGCCCTTTTTCTTATTGGTAATGGCCTTTGCCAAAGTAGAAGAGGGTTTGACTGGCTTAAAGCCAGGCTTTGTAGTTTTCTGCGAGGGCTTCCTTGCCCTCCTAGAGACAGTAGCCAAAGAAGGAATAGCTAGCAGACTAGAAAGTTGCGCATGGGGATGGGTAGGAGGTAGGGGAGGAACTGAGCATTGCTCTGTTGTATTCATATCAGGTAGTGCCAGTGGGGCAGTATTTGGAGCAGGCTGGGCTAGAGTGGAGGTGTGAAGGACATCCAGTTTCTCAGTAACCACAGTGATGTGCTCGGTAAGCCCATAATTTGCCTTACTGCAGTCTTCATGCAATATTTGCATCATGTAGATTATAATTGAAATGGCTTTTCTAAAAATGTACTATGCTTTGAACCCTTGTGATTCAAAGAACTCATCAAACATACTTATAAAGACTTGGACCCTGTTGAGAGTTTTAAAGTCATCCTTTGAGTATCGTGGTCGACTTGTGGTAGTGCCACTACCTGGTCATTTAAGCAGGGGGGGGCCTTGAGCCCAAAATATCAGTGATAAGCTACTCTGCGAACCCCCATCAGGCTGCATAGAGGATAGTGGAACAAGAGGGGGTGATCACCCCATGATGTCATTGATAAGGAGGAACTTTGACCACAGTTGGACCACAGAAAAGGTATTGTGAAATGGTACAGTGGTGGATAAGGTGTTTCTCAAGCACATAAGAAAGGATATCCAAAGGAGATTACCAGATTGCATAAAGAAAAGAAAATATAAAGAGGCACACCCCTTTATATACAAAGAAAATCCCCCTTAATTACTAATACAAAAGATAGTCCTTAGCATCACGTGCAGCTGTGATCCTTCTATCAGGTTCTACCAAGTTCTATTGCACAACAACATACTCCAATCATGATACAAAGGAACTCCTACTTTGTAACCCAGAAAACCACACCCAATATATGCAACCAAAAACCCAATGCCCATTCCTCTCCCATGGTGGGGTGGCCATGACCCCTAGCCCTATCTAAAGACTCCTCTACCAAGTGCTTCCTCCTACCTATAACACTCTAGCTATCCTCCCCGATCCTTCTTTCCAAATCTCTATGGCCCAGCAGGCCTCTTTAGTACAGCAACTAGTACCTCCCTAATCCTGGACCTCCTAGGACTCAGAGAAAAAGAGCTACCAAGGAGAATGTTCAACCCACTCCCCCTCCATTGGTCAAACACCCCTCCTCCCCCACCCTAAAAAGACAACAATATCTAGTAATCGTGCCAAGGTTGTGACTAAGTGTCACAACCTGGGCACTCCTCCAGAGTGCCTGCCAGCTCAACATGACTTTATAGCTCAACATGACCTGTGGCTCAACACAACTTTTTGTGGCTCAACACAACTTTTTGTGTGACTCAACACAACTTCATTGTGGCTCAATATAAATTTTTTGTGGCTTAACACAACCTTTTTTATAACTTAATACAATTTATTCTATTCTACTTTAAAGTAATATTCTACTACAAGACTATATCTATCCAGTTTGTTTACTCTACAATATTGTATTAAATTCTAAAATTAATTTAATTTACCAGTATTTGATTATCTAGGACTACAAGGCTATATGTAGTTACAAAGTTGAGCTTTAAAGTTATATTAAGGCTCAAAGTAATATTGAGCAACAATTTTAAACAATATAAAAAATGGTGTTGAGCCACAAAAAGCTGTATTGAGTCATATAAAAAGTTGAGTTGAGCTACAAAAAGTTGTGTTGAGCCACAGGTCATGTTGAGCTGTAAAGTCATGTTGAGCTGGCAGGCACTCTGGAGTGCCCAGGTTGCGAGTGAGCGAGCAACTAGGGGTTGTGACACTTAGTCACAACCTTGGCATGATTACATCCTCCTACAAGAGTTCCTCAAGTGCTGATTTTCTCCCACCTCCATGTCTTTCTAGCCCCCTTCCCCTTCCTCAGATCTGCCAGCATAACTGTCTAGGCACCTGGGATATCTTTCTTACTTGATTTAATAGTTTTTCTACTTTTGCCTCTTCCCCTCTCATTGTTGCCCTCCAGGACCCTGTCTCTCACAACTCTGGCCTTCCTTACTATAATGCCAGTGGCTACCACCCCATATTCCCTCTCTTTAATTGGCTTGAGAAACCACATGATTCTTGCTTTCTTTATAAATACAGTTCAGATTTTGCCCTATAATTTGTCACCTAACCTGGCCCTTGATATCTATACCCCTGAGGGCATTTTCTTCCTACCAGCCTACCCTCTCTCTATCCTTAATAGTTATTCAATCAACAAAGGCCCTCATACCATCCATTACTCTCTGCTCCCCCAGTAGATCTTCCCCTCTTCCAAGTTCTCTCTTCCCTCCCTGGGGGATCTCAAGGTCTATTATCTTCTGTCAGAGCCTCTCTACTATATAGACTCCCATGATTTAGGTAGGTTGGCCCACTACTTTGAACAAGCAGCAGATGAAGGTTTTTTACTGTTAAACACTCCAGGAGAATGTAAACCCTTCTCCTTCCGTCCTAGCCAGAGACCTAGAGTACTGAACCTATTCTTTGCCAATTCCACCCTGGCTTTGTTTTTTTTTTTTTGTTTAACTCATATATTCTTTGTTAAGGTTCAAGAACCTGCATGGAGCGCTAGCTATGGCAAAAACAAAATCTTAATATCAAAAGCAACAAACGGTAACGAAATATCTCTCCGCCAACAATCCCCGCCTGTGAGTAATACAACCCACTGCTCCCGCCAGGGCGGCTAATCGTAAAAGAAAAGACAAGTCTCCTTCCGCACGAAAGAAACATAAAGCAAGGAAAGTCAACTAAAGCCAGGAAAGACATCAAAAGAAAATACCACTTCATTCTGAAACAAGGTTGGTACCGGGCGATGCCTGGATCCCGCCCATGGCGGGGGGGAAGTTGGTTGTGGTATCGGAGATGTATTGCGCCAGGCCCCATAGGAGGTCCTTATCGGCCCATAGGGGAGCCTCACCGCCCAAAGAATCAACTCTCGGGATATGGAGCTGTCTCGAGGCGGCCTTAGAGGGACAGGAGAGGATGGCATGTAGCATGGTCTCCGGCTCTAGGCTGCAGGCTGGGCAAGTAGTGGGTTTGTCCGGCTCATTCCAGGGGGTATGGGCAGCTAGATAGCTCTTTCCAGCTCTCATCTGATGTATTCTTCCCACCAG
>LN891012.1:201718-223435 GCA_900010015.1 Tuber aestivum | reverse complement strand
TCTCGGGATATGGAGCTGTCTCGAGGCGGCCTTAGAGGGACAGGAGAGGATGGCATGTAGCATGGTCTCCGGCTCTAGGCTGCAGGCTGGGCAAGTAGTGGGTTTGTCCGGCTCATTCCAGGGGGTATGGGCAGCTAGATAGCTCTTTCCAGCTCTCATCTGATGTATTCTTCCCACCAGAAAGTGCTCCAGTCCCATAAAGGGGTGTGGGGCCTCCGCTGGAGGATAGGGATAGTATAGAGGAGGGGGGGCATGTAGCTCCCAGTCCTGAGAGAGGAGAGATCGAGTAGTAGCTTTTAGGAGGGAGTCCTTCTGAGACGAGGAGAGATTGTTGATCGCCCCGGGGACTAGGTGCCTGTTCAGGCCTGGGAGAGTTCCTTTGGCAGTGATTCGAGCGATGGAGTGAGCTATGCCATCAATAGGCAGGTGGGACCTTACGGCAGGAGAGGGCCTGGGGGTCTTCCAGAGCAGGGGGTAAGCGTTCCCCTTCAGCCCGGTGGACAGGGCCCGGTTGGAGTCCGGGGCCCTTGCTGCCAAGGCGGAGGGAAAGGACGAGGGGAGCCTGGCCGGGGCCGGGTTAATTTCGGGGGGGGAGCAGGCCATCCTCAAGGCCACCATTCGGTGCTTATGGGGAAGAAGGACTACCAGAGGGGGAATGCTGGCCTCGCAGGGGAGGATTGAGTTAGGGGTAGAGTGGAAGCAGTTGGTCACCCACCGGAGGACCCGATTCCAGAAGACCTCCATCTTGTGGAGTGAAGAAGCATTGGGTACCAGGAGATCGGCCCTGTAGGAGAGGATGGGGAGGATGAGCCCCACAGCTAGCCTTCGATTGAGATAAGGAGGCAAGCCCTTGCCGGGAGGAGAGAGTTGTCTTACGATAGCAAAAGCCCCCTGGGCGAGCGCCAAGCGTTTTGCGAAGTGAGGAGAGGTTTCCACGCCAGGGGTAAACCAGTAGCCAAGCCAGCGAACCAGCCCAGCAGGGTGGAAGAGGGCACCATCGAGGGTGACTGGGGTGTAGCAACGAGCCCCATGGTCCCTTCAGGTCCTCTAGTGAGACAGTTCGGTCTTGGACATAGAGAAGGACATGCCAATAGCCCACGCCCTTCTCTTCAGTGCCAGAAAATAGTGCTGTAAGCGCTGCACATTGCGCCTGTAGGAGGGAGAGGGCACCGTGATGGTGAAATCATCGACATAAGAAAACATAATTCGCTTGGCGATACTCAAATGAAGAGGAGACACATAAATGACAAAAAGGAGAGGAGAAATAGGAGACCCTTGTGGCGCGCCCACCTGCACTGGAGAGAACACATTAGAAGACCCTTGAAAGAGAAGACAACAATGTCTATTAGAAAGGAAAGACTGAACCCAGGCGCAGATGTATGGAGGCACCCCCCTGGACCTCATGAAAGTAGTAAGTAGCGTTGAATTGATGTTGTCAAACCCCCCTTTGATGTCAAGGAAGAGTGACGAGGCTTTGAGCCCGGGCCGCTGAAGGCATCGGATCTCATGGGTGAGGGCGGCGCAGGCATCATAGGTACTGAGTCCAGGGAGTGAGCCACACTGATTTGGGTTGATTAGGCCGCGTGAGCGGGCTACTAGGGAAAGGCGAGAGGCGACAATCCTTTCTAGGACTTTTGAGACTGTCTGGAGGAGGACAATAATGCGGAAGGAGGTGGATGAGGAATAGTCTGGTTTACCTGGCATAGAGAGAACTACTCCGTTGGCCTTTTTGAGGGAGGGTGGGTGGAAGTCAAAAGCTAGTAAAGGACAGAGGAGTTTAACAAGGAGAGAGGGATTAACTGCATGGACCTTCTTCCAGACCCCGTAGGGGATCTGGTCCGGGCCAGGGGCTGACGAGTTTGATGACTTAGACAGGGCCTTCTGTACCTCCTCGGGGGAGAGAGGGGGCGAGTCTCAGAAGGGCCTGAGGATAGACGGGGTGGGAGTGGAAGTTTTGTGGGGGAAGAAGTGGTTCAGGAGTGCTGAGTTGATCTGTTTGGGGGAGGAGAGGCCGGGAAAGGAGGGGAAGCGGTCGGGGGCTCTTCCAGTGGCAAGCCTTTTGGCCGTCCAGACTGAGTGGGAGTCGACCTTGGCAAGGAAGCTTTTCCAGTGCTCAGCCTTTGCCTTCTTGATCGCCTTGAAGTAGAGGGAGCGGGCCTCGCGGGCCTCGGTATTGAGTGTCGGAGAGGGGCAGGAGCGGGACCTTCTGGCAGCGGCATGGAAAGCCCGGCGCAGTGAGGTCAAAAGGGGGGACCACCAAGGCTTGAACCTAAGCGAGGGGCGTTTTAGCGGTGCAGGGGCCAAGAGTAGGGCGGAAAGGGCACCAAGGTGTCGATCGAACCACGAGCTGAGGGTGGAGGCTGTAGGGCGGGAAGGTGGTGGTGGGACATCGACCCTCCGCAGGGTTTCAAGCCCCGGTGGCCAGTCCACCTCGTCCCAGTCCGGGCTCGGAGGGGCCTTGTACATCAAGGGCATGGAAAGTTTAATCAGGATGGGGACGTGGTCAGACCCGGTGGAGGGGAGATCAGCCGTCCAGAAGTCATGGAAGGGTGCCAAAAGCTTATTGGCAAAGGCCAGGTCAAGTACACCAGGCCTAGTAGTCAAGTCGAAGGGGAACCTGGTGTGGATGCCAGGCGTGTTGAGCAGGTTGTAGCCAGTCTCGGAGGCAGCCTCGAAGTAAGGGGAGGACACCAGCAGGTCTTGGTCCGAGAACCGGCGCAAGGGGTCAGAAAGGGGATGGTGCAGGTTGAAGTCACCAAGGGTGAGGGAAGGAAAATCATGAAGAGGAAAAGCATCCGCCAGCGACACTGTCTGACGGTGAGAGGAAACAAAATTAATGGAGGACAAATTGTAAATCCGAAAAAGATGGAGAGATGATGAAAACAAGCCCCTAGGCGAGTGGATATCCAGTGCCATTAAGTCAGGCCGATCAAAGAAGCAGGGGAGGACAGGATAGGCTCCAAGGAGCTCCTGATAGACAAAGAAGGCTACCTTAGGCTTACGGCCTGAGGCGACAGGGGGTGAGAAACATTTATACATAGAGAAGGACGGTAGCTTCCCTCTCCAGACTGGGGGGTCTTGGAGGGCCACTACCTGGGGGGGAGATGGCAGCGCAGCGAGGCTGTTAAAAAGTGAAAGAAAAACATTCCAGCTCCCTAAGCAGTTATGTTGAACAATGGAAAGAAAAGACAGGAAAGAAGGGGTTGGTGGCAATCGGTCCACCAAATTTGGATCCATGGGTTGCGCTATCACTTATAAAAGGAAGATGAAGGGAACGGAGACAGGCTACTGGATTCCCCTAGGGAGGAGAAGAAGGCAGCAGATCGTGAGTCGGGTGCCGGAGCACGTGGAATAGGGGCCACAACAGGGCGGGGGGTGGCCGAGGAGTCATTTCCAGGGAGGAGGGGGGAGGGCGTGCGTGCGGCTCCTGGCGGGGCATCGTCTTGGTCCATGGTGTCATCCTCCCCTTCATCTTCCCCCTCAGACCCTGAGGACTATTGCGTCGGCTGGGAAGGATGGGAGGGGCAGGATCTGTCAGTAGTGGGGTGGCCACTAGAGCAGTTAGCGCACTTGAGCGTGGAGGCCGGGCAGCAGCCGAGAACGGGTTTGAGGTAGCCCAGCTTGGGACACGATGGGTTGGCACAGCGGTGGTTGGCCCTCGTGTGGTTTGACGCACAAATTGGGCAGACAGGAATGGTGGCGGTGCCGGCTGGGGCCGGGTGTCCAAACTTCCAGCAGTGCCTGCATTACATGAATTTGTTCTTGGAGACCGCATTCTGGCCGTTGTGGAGTTTGGAGTAGAGTAGGATCTTGGACCCAATATGGGCCACATCAGAGGGGGCGACGATAATGACCACTGAGGTGGTGGCCTTGCGGAGGCTTGGGTCGGGTTGGACGTAACGGGCGCCGAAGATGTCGACATCCTTGGCGTTCTTAATGGACTCGGCGAGTGCGGGGAAGAGGTCAGTTTGATCCGGCGGGAGGAAGGCAACAGGGAGGCCGTGGACAACCAGCTGGACCTCATTGGGTGTGGGACGGAAGGGGCAGTAGGGATTGTTCCCTACAGCGAAAGACTCGTTGATTTTATTGGCGAGCGCCTCATAGTAGGGGGAGTAGCTGGTGGCAGGCGTGAGGGGATCGGTAGCTAAGAGGGTGATAACGTCACGTGCGTTGACTGGGGCTGAAAAGGAGACGGGAAAGGGACAATTGGCCTCACGAAGAACGGAGGCAACAATGTCAGAGGCAGTGGCCGCCAGGCGAGTTGCGTCGGGGTGTGGGACCGGGGCGGTTCGAGGGGCGAAGAAGCGAGGTTCGGCAGCAGGAAGGGGGGCAGCCTCCCGGTCCCGGGAGGGGGCACCACCCGACGCCCCGACTTGGGCTGCGGTGGTTGCTTTCTTCTTGCCCTTAGCGCTGGTCTGTTGCACCGTGCCCCTGGGAGGCGCTGCAGCGCTGGCATAGGAGGAGGAGGAGGGTGGGACTAGTGTGACGAAGGAGGGGGCGGGGCCAGGGCAGAAGGTAGATTCTTGCGGGAATTCACCCTGTGCGAACTGGAAGGCGGCAAAGGAGCGGGGATGTCTAGCCGCGAAGGTGCATGGGTTACCATACCACACTCCATCAACTTGTACGGGAGAGTCGATGTCTTCAACCGGGATGTCTAGGACATAGCCGGGAGGGGGGTGGTACTTAGCACCAGGGGGAGCAGGAGGAGGGGGGGGCGGCGGCGGGCGTCTTGTCTGTTTCGGGAGGGGGGGGAGGGGGAGGGCCCAACGGGGCGGCTGAGGGGCAGGCAGCTGATGCCGTGACTCTCAGAGAGAGGTCATGGACAGAAGCTTCTAACGCAGGGAGGGAGGGAGGATCCTTGGGAGCAGCCCTGGAGGACTGTTCGAGGGCCTCTAACCTTTGGATGATGCTGCCAATCCCGGAAAGAGCGGTGCAGACAAGTGGTAGGAGGATGACTTCCCCAGCAGATAGGTGCTGAAGCTGAGCGTCGGTAGGGGGGGGAATCGGGGGGGCTGCCTGTCGTATGTGGAGGAGAGTGCGGGCTAGTTCATCCCTTATCAGGGTAAGATTATCGGGGAGAGAGGGGGTTGGAGCCCTTGACTCGTAGGGCGAGGCACAACTGGAGGCTCGAGAGCCAGACCTTGAACGGCCCGGACCAGGCCCCTCCATGGTGAGGGGGGCTGTGCGTGGTAGTAAGGGGCTGTGCACTTAGAGACTGAAGCCTAAGCGAGGGAGGAATTAGGTGTGTGGAGATGCTTGCCACGCAAAACCCTGGAGTTTTTACCTGGCCGAATGCGGTAATGTTTTTAAGCGAGAGGAAAGTAGAGGGCGCGGAGCGTGCCAATTCCACCCTGGCCATCTTTATCAACTTATAGTCTCTTCCCTTCTCTTATATGGGGTCCAATCACTTTCCAGCTTTCATATATCTCTCCTCTCCATTAGTCCATCCCGTTCCTCTGGTTCTTCAATGCAATAGAACAGACTGGGATCCCCTTAGTTCCTTCTTAAAAGACCTTATCATTATACCTCCTTCTGCCCCATCATAACAAGTACAAGAGGCTTGGTTCTCTCTCTACTGTACAGTGCTTATATACCTACTTACCAGCCATACTCCTTCATCTCAGCCATCAGTACACTCCGAACCTTGGTAGACAGATGCCCTTTCCTCATTTAGAGAAGTATTCCACATACTTGCCCGTAAAGCTAGGATACATCTTGACCTCACCCTGTAAGCTGAATTCATGCTAGCCTGCTCGACATATCACAGGGCTCTTAGAAAGGGCAAGAAGGCACACTAGAACAAGTCCCTGGTCAATGTTGACCATCACTTGATCTGGTCTGCTAGGCAAATGGCAGCTGAAACATCCCCTATGAGATTCCCTTCGCTCCCAGGGCTTACTGACCCTACTGAAATCAACAACACTTTCCTCAACTACTTCTTCTCTCCCTAATTATTTACTCCCTCCCCACCTACCGTGGAACAAGTTACCCTAAGCCTACTAGTTACATCTGAAGAAGTTACATCAGCACTTTGTTCCTCCTCTAATACATCAGTACCCAGCCTGGAGCACCTTCCATATGGGATCTGGAATCATATAGCCCAGATAGCTTTCTCCCTTATCCCCTTCCTCCTGTCCCCACTATTGCAGGCAGCCTACCACTCTAAGGTTCTTAAAAAGGGTAATGGCATTATATATTAGACAAGCCCTGTAAGGCAGACTACTACTCTACTCCTGCCTCCTTCAGAATACTTGTCCTGCTCTCCACTCTGTCCAAAATGCTGGAAAGAATTGCCACAATATACTTGACTCCACTAGCATGGGAGAAAGGCCTCCACTCCTCCAACCTGTTTGGCTGTCTCCCTAGTCTGACAACTTCGAATACTGTCAGTACCCTGACCCACTATACTAAAACCCTCTAGACAGCAGGCCTCAGAGCCTTGTTCCTGTTCCTCAACATCAATGAAGGTTTCAACAACATACAGAGTAGCATGCTCTGCTCTTAACTGTTTCAAAGTGGGATCCCCCCATCCTTGTCGGCCTAGGTAGACAGCTTGCTCCTAGACAGGGCAGGGCCTATATACTATAATTTCAAGGTTCTCCTAAGACCATGGCCCAGGTATTAGTAGGCATCACCCAGGGGTTACCAATCTCTCTCCTATTATTTGTTATCTACATCACTCTCCTACACCTCTCAGTGCCTAGAGGCCTAACTCTCCCATACCTTAACACTGCCATTATGGTCGCCCCCTTCTCCTATGAAACCAATACTACCTCTCTGTTTAACATCTTCAACTTGTTAGCAGCCTAGGTGGCCTCCTTAGATGTGGGCTTTTCTGTTCCCAAAACTGAATTAGTTTACTAGTGGTTTTCCAGGAACAGATCCACATATACTAGAATGCTAGTAGACTGTGCCACATCTCTCTTCCCACCTGCTCCTCTAGTCCACCAGCTGGGTTTCTGGCTTTCATAGACTTTCGACATCAATGTGTACTTAACCAAGTACCTAGCCCTAGTACCAGGAGTCCTATGTCTTCCCTGCTAACTATTACCTCCCAGGAAGTGAGTTACCCCAATCCTAAACAGGAAATTAGTCTGAGAGCTAATCTTCCTAATTGTTACCTGTAGGACAGACCTGCTAGTCTCTATGGCTACCCTCCTAAGAACCATATAGGTCCTCTGAAATAAGGCTCGCAGCTGAATCACCAACCTCTTCTCCACTACCAACACCTTCCTCATATCAATTGAAACGTGCCTCCTTCTCCTCCAACTCGCTCTGTTAAGAAAAAAATGATTATAGCTACTGCACCTAGTGTGTTCCTCCTGTAAAACCAACTCTGCCACCATCCGTCTACCGCCTGACTTCGCCTCCTACATTCCCTATATCTCATACCAACCTGTCCCAGCCAGTTTCTTAGAGAAATACATCAGACGGACTGCCCCCTTCCCTTGAACAAACTGAAAAACACTGGATCTAATGTAGTCCATCTCCTCCTCAATGCTCTTCTCCACACCTTAGCCCCCTTTGAACATAGTGGCCTATAGCCATCACGGCCACCCAGCTATGGAGACAGAACATGCATGGATTTTTGGTGGCATATATAGGTTGTGGTTTTCTCGGTTGCATAGTTGGATTTCCTTTGTATAAGTTATTGGAAAACGTTGCCACACAATGGAAGATGGCGGAACTTGACAGAAGGACCGCGGCTGCACCTGATGCCAAGAACTTTCTTGTGTATTATTGATCATGGAGGATTTCCTTAGTATACAAAGAGGTGTGCCCCTTTATATTTTACTTTCTTTACGCAATCTGGTAATCTCCTTTAGACACCCTTTCATACGTTTCAAGGATCCATCTGAACTCCACGTCGTCCCTGACTTTATCTCGCGATAACTTCAGGCCTGGTTCGTGAAGGAATCTTTGCCTTCGCTTACATTTATTAACCTTGTCACGCTTTGTCCTTACATTTGTTGCCTTTAGGTTCTTCATTTCCGTCGTTCGTCGTCTTCGCTCGGTCGCTTAGATGTCTAAGCGAGATTCTTCCCTTTCGGCGGGCAAGGTCACGGCGGCCTTGTCTTCCCTCTCGGCGGCGGTTGATGAGAGATCTCTTCTTCGGAAGGACGTTTTGCGCCTTCGCCACCACGTCTCTGTACTGTCTCGTCGACTCCACTTGTCCGAATGGGAGCGTGCAGCCCTGGTTGCGGCTAGGCGTTCGCCCTCCCCTCTGTTCGGTGGGCCTGGGGACATGACGCCGCCTCCCAGCAGGGGGGTGGCTGAAGAAGAGGAGGTGGCTACTGTGCCGCTGCCCACGGTGGCGTCCTTCCCTTCGGGGATGCAAGCGTCTCAGCCATTCGGGGCTGAGCCTGGGGTGGTGGCTGGCCCTGCCGGTGTGGCGTCTGAGGTGCCCGGTATGCCTTGGTTCGCAGATTTGTTTGTCGGTTCTTCCCCCCCGCCGGCCGGACCTGAACTGCCTTTGTCCCCCGACGATGATGGGTCGGTAACTGATGCATCAGTCACATCGGACGGCTCGGTGGTTACCGTATTGGTGGATGTTGCTGTGGGTCCGGACCTCCCCCCTGGGCACTTTCCTCACGGGCATTGGCCTAATGGAGAGAACCCCTATGTGGCTGGGCGGTACGAGACTCGGTTCCCGTCGGCGGCACCTGTAGGGCGTCAAGCTATGAGCTCACCTCCCAGTATGAGCAAGGGAGTTAGCATGTCTGACTTCCTTGGGTTGAGGCTGCCGGGGCGGCAGGGTAGGAAGCAGGCACTGGTGGAGGAGGTGGGAGTGCAGGGTGGGGTTGGGCATGTTGTTTGCGGGGAGGCTGGTTCTTCTGGTGGTCGGCGGCGCAAACGGCGTTCGGGGAGGGGTCGGGACCCCGAGTGGAGTCAAACCTCGGGGGCCTGGATGGAGTATGTGCCTAGGTTTTCTCTGGCGGCTCGGGATGATGAGGTTTAGCGGGACGGTATTAAGACTGGATTTGATATTTTTGATTTATTTTATTTTGTGATGGTCGCAGGCCGTAACTACCTTCTGCTCATTTGGTGGGGCCAAGGACTTCGGTCGCTATGTTCCTATTGGGTTGGTGGTCGGTTTGTCGGTTGGGGCGAGGGAGGCGGGGTCAATAATGGGTCTTGTACTTAGCTTCCGTCTTTGCTCGTTTGCAGAGTGTCTGATGATTAGGACTTTGAGGCATTTGCGCTTTGTATGGTAGTTGTTATTTGGTGGAGTGCGCCGGTGTATTGTGGGGACCCCGGCCCCAGGCTGTTGCTTTCGAGGACAGTCCCAGTCCACTTGTGGTCCGCTAGGGACCCGCCTGCCCTTATGGTAGGTGTATGATAGGATGATCGCTGGACCATAAGCCATGTTTTGGGGTGGCGAGTATAAATAAAACTAGATATAATTTGGACACTCTTTCTTACATTCCAGGGAATTATCTTACCCACCACGATACTTTTCGTTGGTCCGACCAGGGTCAAAGTTTCTCCTCATTATCTCCATCATGGGGTCTTCACCCCTGCTCATTCCGCAACCTCCTACGTAGCCTGACGGGGCTTCACAGCGTCGCTTATCACCTATCTTTCGGCCTCAGGGCCCCCCCTCGCTTAAACGACCACACAGTGGCACCACTACAAGTATATCATACTCAGCAGATGACTATGAAGGCCCTAACAGGGCCTTCATGAAGATGCTTGAAGAGTTGGCGGAGGTACAGAAGATTGAGTCACCGCTCACTTTTGGAGAAGCCTTTCCAGTTGTGATCCACATGATGTACATTTTGTACCCAGACTACAGGAAGGCGACCGATGGGCTAACTGAGCACATCACCGCCCTTACTGAGCAACTGGATACCCTTCGTGCCTCCATCCCCTCTCAGCCTGCTCCTGCCACTGCCCAGCCGGCACTTCCTACTACCGACAATACAGAGCAACCCTCTGTCCCCCCTCTACCTCCCACCCTTCCTCATACCCAGCCTCCTGGCCCAGCAGCCCCGCCTTCTTGGGCTACCATCACTAGGAGGACAAGGAAGCCTACACAAAAACCCGTGAAGCCTGGTCTCAGACTAGCCAAGTCCACCTCTACCTTGGTTAAGCCCCTCACCGACAAGAGCAAGGGCCTCACCATGTGAGAGCATTGACTTATCATCAAAAGAGACCTACCCCTCTCACCATTCCTGCTGTACAGCTACACGACAGCGTCAACCAGGCCCTGGCCTCCACTCTTATCCAGTCTGTCTCCTTCTGGGATGGGCATGTTACTCTCACCACTATGGACACGGTTAGAGCCACAACTGTCAACACCAAAGTTGGCACCTTTTGGTACCTTGTTCCTGGTGCCTCTACCGTCCAACTTGATACTCCCGCCACCCAGCTTCTGGTGCATAGCATCGCAACCTCTACCCCTTTGGCCTCGCGTGCCCAAGAACTCACCACTTTTAACTCAGGCTTATCTCTTACCGAGGAGCCTAGGTGGCTCACCTCAGACTTAGCACGTATCAGCAAACTCGGCTTGACAGTTGTTATTTCCATCACTAGACCCAAGGCTCCTTCTTTTGTTGGCAAACACCTCTCCGCCTTCTCCAACACCTACCATACTAAACGCCTCTTACACTTCAACAAATACACCCAGTACGCCAACTGCCACAAGTTTGACCACCACAGCATCAAATGCATCCTGCCTCCCTCCTGCCGCTGGTGCCTCCTCCCTCACTCTACTGGGGATCACTCCTGCCCCACCGCTACCTGCCGTCTTCGAGGCCATCCCTGCAGTCATACTACCCCCAGGTGTGTGAACTGTGATAGCCCACATGAATCCCACTCACTAGTCTGCCCTTCTCGCCCCCGTCCAGATACCCAAAAGTCTGAAGCATTGGAGGACCATGAAGAAGAGGTGGAAATGGTTGGCTCTAGATAGGGTGGGATACCTATAAACAATGATGCCCTAGGAGTTTCTTAGGTTGGTTATTATAGCGCAAGGGGTGTGGTTTTGTACCTGCCTCGACTGATTGCTTAGGGGAGACTGGCTTCGTACCGCCACTTTGTCATGGCCCTTCCAAGGGACAGTATTGGAACGCTTTCTGGGTGCCGGGTGGGGTTGACTTTGGTGGATTTATTTTGTTATGATATTATGAGGATTTTAGGTGCGAGGGTGGGGCAATGCTGCCAGTGGTAGTGATTTATTGATTGTGCTGGGATTTCCCTGGCCTGGCTAGGTGGAGCGGATGGATGCCAGACTGTTGATGGACTTGTACTCCAGCTTTAGTGTTGGTGCTCGGTCACAGAGGTGTTTAACAGGATGGGGACGGAGGATGGGTATCTTGTATTTAGTTGCCTGTTTTTAGTTGGGGTAGCAGGGCCCCAGTCCCAACGGTGGATCCTGGCTGGCATTAAGCTCCTGTCGGGAGGGCACTCGATCATAAGACATGTTTTGGCGCGATGAGTATAAACAAACTTAGATTTAATTTAGACACTCTTTCTTACATTCCAGGGAATTATCTTATCTACCATGATACCTTTCTTTGGCCTGACCGGGGTCAAAGTTCCTCCTCATCATCTCCATCATAGGGTCATCACCCCCTCTTGTTCCGCAACCGTCCATGCAGCCTGACGGGGCTTTAGAGAGTGGGCTATCACCTATCTTTCGGGCTCAGGGCCCCCCCGCGCTCAAACGCCCACACAGCGGCACTACCACCTCCCTAAATCGATATACAAAAGATGACTTTAAAGGCCCTTATAGTGCCTTGATGAGCCTGTTTGAACAGTTGGCAGAGGAACGGAAAATTGAAGTAGTGTTTAGTTTTGCAAAAGCCTTTCCAATTATCATCCACATGATGCAAATTTTGCACGAAGACATCAGAACGGTGACGAATGGGCTAACCGAGCACATCACCGCCCTTACTGAGGAACTGGATACCCTTCGTACCTCCATCCCCTCTCAGCCTGCTCCTACCACTGCCCCACCAGCAACTCCTACTACTGACAATACAGAGCAACCCTCTGTCCCCCCACTACCTTCCACCCTTCCTCATACCAAGCCTCCTGGCCCGGCAGCGCCTCCTTCTTGGGCTATCGTCACTAGGAGGGCAAGGAAGCCTTCTGAAAAACCCCTGAATCCTGGCCCCAAGCCAGCCAAACCCTCCTCTTCCTAGGTTAAGCCCCTTACCGACAAGAAAAAGGGCCTCACCATGCGTGAGCGTCGGCACATCATCAAAAGAGACACTGCCCCCCTTACCTCCACTGCTGTACAGCTACACAACAGCATCAACCAGGCCTTGGCCTCCACTCTTATCCAGTCTGTCTCCTTCTTGGACGGACATCTTACCCTCACTACTATGGACACGGTTAGAGTGACTACTGTCAACAGTAAAGTTGGCACCGTTTTGCACCTCATTCCTGGTGCCTCTACCATCCACCTCGATACTCCTGCCAACCCGCTTCTGCTACATGGCATCGCTACCTCCACCCCTCTGGCATCGCTTGTCCAAGAACTCACCACCTGTAACTCAGGCTTATCTCTTACCGAACAGCCTGGATGGCTTACATCATATATAGCATGCATCGGAAAACTTGCCTCAACCGTTGTTATTTCCATCACAGGATCCAAGGCTCTTGCTTTTATTGGCAAACGCCTCTCTGCCTTCTCCAACACCTACCGTACCGAACGCCGTCTACACTTCTACAAATACACCCAGTGTACCAACTGTCGTACATTTGGCCACCATAGCATCAAATGCATCCTGCCTCCTTCCTGCCGTTAGTGCATCCTTCCTCACCCAACTGGGGATCAATCCTGCCCTACCACTACCTGCTGTCTTTGCGGCCGTCCTTGCAGCCATGCCACACTCAGGTGTGTAAACTGTGATGGCCCACATGAATCCCACTCGCCTGTTTACCCTTCTCACCCCTGTCCAGATACCCACCAATCTGAGGCCACGGAGGAACGTGAAGAAGAGGTGGATATGGTTGATTCAACATAGGGTGGGACAGCTAAAATGATAGTGCCCTAGGGGTGTCTTGGGTTGGCTATTACGGTGCAAGGGGTATAGCTCTTAGGCCTGCCTCGATTGATTGCTTAGGGGAGAGTGGCTTTCTACTGCCCCTCTGTCATGCTCCTTCTAAGGAACAGTATTGGAACGCTTTCTTGGATGCCGGGTGGGGTTGACTTTGGTGGATTTACTTTGTTATGATATTATGATGATTTTAGGTGCAAGGCTGGGGGAATGCTACCAGTGGTAGTGATTTATTGATTGTACTAAGATTTCCGTGGCCTGGCTAGGTGGAATGGATGGATACCAGACTGTTGATGGACTTGTATTTCAGCCTTAGTGTTGGTGCTGGGTCACTGGGGTGGTTAACGGTACGGGGATGGAGGATTGGTATCTTGTATTTAGTTGCCTGTTTTTAGTGGGGATAGCAGGGTCCCAGTCCGACCAGTGGATCCCGACCGGCGTTAAGGTCCTGTCAGGGGGGCGCTCGATTATAAGCCATGTTTTGGCACGACGAGTATAAATAAACTTAGATTCAATTTGGACACCCTTTCTTACGTTCTAGGGAATTATCTTATCCACTACGATATCTTGCTTTCGCCCGACAGGGGTCAAAGTTTCCTTTTATCACTTCCATCATGGGGTCTTTACCCCCTCTGGTTCTGCAACCTCCTACGCAGCCTGACGGGACTTCGCAGAGTCAGCTATCACCTATCTTTCGGCCTCAAGGCCCCTCCTCGCTTAAACGACCACGCACTGGTACCACCTCCAGTATACGATACTCGCTAAATGACTGTGAGGGTCCTGATGGTGCCTTCATGCACATGTTTGGAGAGTTGGCAGATGCAGCAAAGACTGAAGCAGCGTTCACTGTTGCAAAAGCCTTTGCCATTATGATCCACATGATGTAAATTTTGCACCAAGACTACAGGAAGGTGACCGATTAGTGAACCGAGCAGATCACTGCCCTAACTCAGAAACTGGACGACCTCCGCGCCTCCATCCTATCTCAGCCTGCTCCCACCACTGCCCCGCCAGCACCTCCAACTACCGATACTACAGAGCAGCCCTCTGTTCCTCCTCTACCTCCTGCCCTGCCTCATACCCAACCTCCTCGCCCAACAGTTGCCCCTTCTTGGGTGACTGGCACCAGGAGGGCAAGGAAGTCCCCCCAGAAACTAACGAAGTCTGGCCCAAAGCCAGCCAAATCCTCATCTACCGCGGCTAAGCCCCTTACCGAAAAGAAAAAGAGCCTCCCCATGTGCGAGCGTCGGCTCATTGTTAAACCAGACGCTACCCCCCTCACTGCTACTGCTGTACAACTATGCGACAGCATCAACGAGGCCTTGGCCTCCACTCTTATCCAGTCTGTCTTCTTCTGGGATGGACACGTTACCCTTACCACAATAAACACGATCAGAGCCACAACCATCAACAGTAAAGTTGGTATCTTCTTGCACCTTATTCCTGGTGCCTCTACCGTCTACCTCGATACCCCTACCACCCCGCTCCTGGTACATGGCATTGCTACCTCTACCTCTCTGGCATCGCTTGCCCAAGAACTTACTACCTTCAACTCAGCCTTATCTCTTACTGAACAGCCTAGGTGGCTTACCTCTAATTTAGCAAGCATCAGCGAACTCACCTCGACTGTTGTTATTTCCATCACTGGACCCAAGGCTCCCTTCTTTGTTGGCAAACGCCTCTCTGCCTTCTCTAACACATACCGAACCGAGCACCGCTTACGCTTCAAGAAATACACCCAGGTGCCAACCGTCATAAGTTCGGCCACCACAGCATCAAATGCACCCTACCTGTTTCCTGCCGCTGGTGGCTTCTCCCTCACTCTACTGGGGATCACTCCTACCCTACCACTACCTGCCGCCTTTGTGGCTATCCCTGTAGCCATACCACGCCCAGGGGTGTGAATTGTGATGGCTAGCACGAATCCCACTTGCCTGTCTACCTTTCTCGCCCCCGTCCGGATACCCAAGAATCTGAGGTCACGGAGGAACATGAGCAAGAGGTGGATATGGTTGGCTCTACATAGATTGGGATACCTATAAGGATATTGCCCTAGGGGTGTCTTGGGTTGGTTATTACGGTGCAAGGGGTGGGCTTTTATGCCTGCCTCAACTGATTGCTTAGGGGAGACTGGCTTTGTACCGCCCCTTTGTCATGGCCCTTCCAAGGAACAGTGCTGGAACGCTTTCTTGGGTGCCGGGTGAGGTTGATGATGTTGGATTTATTTTGTTATGGATTTTATGAGGATAAGAGGTACGAGACCAGAGCAATGCTGCCGGTGGTAGTGATTTATTGATTGTGCTGGGATTTCCGTGGCCTGGATAGGTGGAGCGGATGGATGCCGGACTGTTGATGAACTTGTACTTTAGCTTTGGTCTTGGTGCTTGCTCACTGGAGTGGTTAACAGTATGGGGACGGAGGCCTGGTATCTTGTATTTAGTTGCCTGTTTTTAGAGGGGATAGCAGGGCCCCAGTCCCATTGGTGGATCCCGGCCAGCGTTAAGCTCCTGTCGGGAGGGCGCTCGATCATAAGCCATGTATTGGCGCGACGAGTATAATTAAACTTAGATATTATTTACACAATCTTTCTTACATTGCAGGGAATTATCTTATCCACCACGATACCTTTCTTTGGCCCGCCTGGGGTCAAAGTTTTATTTCATCACTTCCATTATGGGGTCATCACCCCCTCTCATTCCGCAACCTCCTACACAGCCTGACGGGGCTTCGCAGAGTGGGCTATCACCTATCTTTCGGCCTCAAGGCCCCCCCTTACTTAAACGGCCACGCAGTGGTACCACCTCAACTATACAATACCTAGCAGATGTCTATGAGGGTCCTAATGGCATCTTCTTGAAGATGTTTGAAGACCTGACAGAAGTAGCCAGGATTGAAGCACCGCTCAACTTTGGAAAAGCCCTTTCCGTTATACCCCACCTGATCCAAATCTTGCACGAAGACTCCAGGAAGGTGACCTATGGGCTAACCGAGAACATCACCACCCTCACTGAGGAGTTGGATGCCCTCCGCACCTCCACTCGATCTCACCCTGCTCCTACCACTGCCCTGCCGGCACCTCCTACCACCGATACTCCAGAGCAGCACTCTGTCCCTCCTCCACCTTCTAACCTTCCCCATACTCGCCCTTCTGGGCCGGTAGCTCCCCCTTCTTGGGCTACCGTCACTAGGAGGACAAGGAAGGCTTCTCAAAAACCCCCAAAGCGTGGCCCCAAGCAAGCCAAACCCTCCCCTCCCTTGGTTAAGCCCCTTACCGACAAGAAAAATGGCCTCACCATGCACTAGCGTCAGCTCATCATCAAAAGAGACACTGCCCCCATTACCTCTACTGCTGTACAGCTACACGACAGCATCAACCAGGCCCTGGCCTCCACTCTTATCCAGTCTGTCTCCTTCTTGGACGGACATGTCACCCTTACTACTATGGATATGGTTAGAGCAACCACTTTCAACAGTAAAGTTGGTACCTTTTTGCACCTCATTCCTGGTGCCTCTACCCTCCACCATGACACCCCTGCCACCCAGCTTCTGGTACATGGCATTGCTACCTCCACCCCTCTGGCATCGCTTGCCCAAGAACTTACTACCTTTAACTCAGGCTTATCTCTCACTGAACAGCCTAGGTGGCTTACCTCAGATATAGCGCGCATCGGCAAACTTGCCTCAACTGTTGTTATTTCCATCACTGGACCCAGGGCTCCTTCTTTTGTTGGCAAACGCCTCTCTGCCTTCTCCAACACCTACTGTACCAAACGCTGTTTATGCTCCAATAAATACACCCAGTGTGCCAACTGTCACACCTTTGGCCACCACAGCATCAAATGCGTCCTGCCTCCTTCCTGCTGCTGGTGCCTCCTCCCTCACTCTACTGGGGATCACTCCTGCCCTACTACTACCTGCGGTCTTCGCGGCCGTCCTTGCAGCCATGCCACACTCAGGTGTGTGCACTGTGATGGCTCACACGAATCCCACTCGCCTGTTTGCCCTTCTCGCCCCTGTCCAGTTACCCACGAATCTGAAGCCTCAGAGGAACATGAGGAAGAGGTGGATATGGTTGGTTCTACATAGGGTAGGATACCTATAACGATAGTACCCTAGGGGTGTCTTGGGTTGGCTATTAAGGTGCAAGTGGTATGGCTGTTAGGCCTGCCTCGACTGCTTGCTTAGGGGAAACTGGCTTTGTACTGCCCCTTTGTCATGGCCCTTTCAAGGGACAGTATTGGAACGCTTTCTTGGGTGCCAGGTGGGGTTAACTTTGGTGGATTTATTTTGTTATGATATTATGAGGATTTTAGGTGCGAGGCTGGGGCAATGCTCCTAGTGGTAGTGATTTATTGATTGTGCTGGGAATTCCGTGGCCTGGCTAGGTGGAGCGGATGGATGCCAGACTGTTGATAGACCTGTACTTTACCTTTAGTGTTGGTGCTCACTCACTGAGGTGGTTAAATGGTACCGGGACGGAGGATCGGTATCTTGTATTTAGTTGCCTGTTTTTAGCGGGACTAGCAGGGCCCCAGTCTCATCGGTCGATCCCGACCAGCGTTAAGCTGCTGTTGGGGGGGCGCTCGATCATAAGCCATGTTTTGGCCCGAGGAGTATAAATAAACTTAGATATTATTTGGACAACCTTTCTTAGGTTCCAGGGATATTCCTTTGCCTCTTTGAAGCTTTTCCGCTCAGTTATTTATTTCGCACTTTGTTTGTTTACTTTCTTTCGCGATACCTGGAATATTTACTTCCCTCCTCCCCTTGCTTAGGGTTGAGTTGGTGTGCGCTACCTAGCCTCCAAGGCATTCAGGGCGAGATATCTATGGTTTAAGCCCTGTAATTCCTGATGCCGTCAGGCAGGCAGACATGTCGTCTCCCTTCCATTCTCCTCAGGCTTCGGCCTTCTCGTTTGAGATTACGTTATCTATGATTTCGGATGCTACTCCTTTCCCCTTAGCCTTAGGCCCGCCCTCGGCTATCCACGATGTTGCAATTCCAGCACACGATGCGGTAAGACACCGCCCCGCCATTATTAAAATTAAGCCACGATCCTACCGTGCACTGGGAGGTGACTACAGGTTCCTCTCGTTCAATCACGAATACCATTGAGTCAACGCTGTCAACGAGGCGTTTGACAATAAGGGGAGGGCTATGGTCATCAATGCCAAGCCTGTCACGATGAAAGAGGTGGAGTGTTTGGTGGAGGCTTGTATGCGGGGCAGAGGTTGTGTGGTTGGATGCGGCCTTGACCTTGCCTCCCCTACTGGACTCTTCCACTGACATAACCCTGATGGGGGATCGGAATTCGTACCATCCCATAGCTCCTCAGCTCCTGGTGACTCACAAGCGGTGGTCCTGGAGTCTTCTGTCTCCGGCCCTCCTGAGGAAGGCACTCCTGCGACTAGGGAGGCCTCCAGTTGGGCATCTACCCCCCCGAGGCAAATCCTTTCTCGATCAGTTGTTGAAAAAATAGCATCAGAAACGGTGGCACCCCTGACTCACAGAAGTCACTCTACCCTGGCCCTGTTAGAGGCAATATCGTTGTCTTCTGTGTATGAAAAAATTTACAGGAGAGGCAGGTTTGGACTTAATGCCAGTTCGGACTCTGACTACGAACCCACGCCGCCCCCATTTGTGGAACGAAAACGACGTGGATGATCCCCTTCACACGACTATACCCTGATGTTGGTATCCAGTGGAAGCTCGGGTTCGGTGCTCACTCCTACCAAGGGAGTGCCGACCAAGGAAGAAAGGAAGATGATAGTGGTCCCCAGGGAACCGTTGACCTTGGGTGAGATCAGGCAACAGACTGCCCCTGGACTTAGGCTGGTTCCATACCCGGCTTCCACTATTGAGTCGACGGATAGGGCAAGTTCCCCTCCTTTGGACACTGATGATGTGCTTTCCTCTTCAGGTGTGATTGCTAGGGACACTCCCATGGACATGGGTGGTAACAGGAATACTGAGGCAATGGGGATGGGGGACAGTAAGTATGCTGACGCTGAGCCAATCCCCTCCTCTCCGGTTCGGTCAAGTTCACCGATTGTGGCGCAACCCCCCACCCAGCCTGAGTCGATGGATGTGTGGGTGGCAAGGGCACAAGATGTAATGAGGCAGCTGGATGCGGTTGATGAGGATATGAGAAGGGTGGATGAGGAGTTGTATGCGCCCCCCTCGAGATGTTCAGAATCGGTGGTATCGCGGGACTTTATTCTCGAGATACTTGATGCTACCGGAACACCGGCTTCTATTCCATGCACTGGCCATGCGCCTAGTCCCTCGGATAATCGTTCAGACTCGAGTTTGGAGTCTGATTACTAGGACAAGGAAGTCAGGAGAGTGCTGTTTGGTGGGAAGGAAGGGTATGATAACCTTGGCGATGTGACGAAGGATATAAGGGTTATCTTTCAGATGTTGGATGAATATAAGTCGCTGTACAGGAACATGAGGAGTAGGGTTTTCGAGTTGGAGGAAGAGAATAGGAACCTGGAGGAGGTAGTCCGGAAGAAGACCGGTCTGACGAGAAACTCCCCCGCCCCTCCTGCCCCCCCTGTTATGACACGGACTCTGTCTGTGAGTGGGGAGTCGGCTATGGTACCTCCCACTGCTAAGAAGGTGTCTTGGGCCACAGTGGCTACTAGACATATGGACTCGGCGCCCACCCAGGCTGCGATCACGCCCTCGGCCCCCCCACCAGTCAACAACAAGGGGAAGAAATGTCAGACATGTGATGCCATAGGTCACATTGCGAAGGACTGTAAGAAGTTCAAGAAGAGGAAGAAGGCGCCTGTGAAGGTGGCCCTGCCATTACCAGTGCCATCTGGAAACAGTTCATCGAGCGCCTCTAGCTCAGAGAGTGATGGTGGAGTATCTGTTACCCCCACCCCCACGGCTGACAAGAAAGCCAAGGCCAAACAGAAACTGGTCACGTCCATAAAGCCTGAGGTGGCTGAGACGCCCACGACTGAGGAGGAATCATCCCTCCCCGAGGGGCCGGCAGCCGCAGTACCTGGTGCCTGGAAAACCGTGGTTGGTAAGAAGAGCTATCTTGCTAATACTAGGTTCGACAAAGGTGATGGCAAAGTGCCCGCGCCTCCTTCTTTGTCGCCGACCCCCAATGCTAAAAGCCGTGGTCTCACCATCAGGTTCCTGAACAGGAAGTCGGTTGAGCTCCCAGACGGCATTATGACTAAGACCATTCGGTCTCGTATCAACATTCTCCTGTCCAACAAGGGCAGGGTCGCGGGGACAGTCCCGTACATTAAGGAAGCATTGTTCCCGACCCCGATTGGCTGTATCTTCATGACGCTTGCACAGCATGAGATTGGCCAGATTGACGGACAACTGGAATGAATAAGGATGATCCTCCTTAAAGAACTGGCTATCCCGGACTTCGAGTTCCAGCGTGATATGGACAAGATTACCATTCGAGTGGGACAGGTCCCCCGGGTAGACACTGGTCACGGATCTGTATGGAAGGTGGAGTCCTGGACTGGTGACAAGGCCTATGATAGCCTCCGCCTCGATATAGAGCAGTCCAACCCAGGTGTCAACACTGCTGGATGCCCTGCCCTGCCGGGATCGGCCAAGGCCATGAGACAGAATAATGCCACTACCTGTGGTATCAGGTTTGTGGTTGAGAAGAACGATGCCATTTTGAATGCATTAACTAAGGGCACTGTTTGCTTGAGGGGTCGCCCCAGACCAGTGAGAATTTTTATGGAGCATCGCCCTCCGGTGGTGTACCAGAAGTGTCTCCAGGTTGGACACATGCAGGTTACCTGCGCTTTCCCCTCCCGGTGCCGATTTTGTTTGGGGTCGCACTTGTCTAAAGACCATGAGTGTGGCATGATTAACTGCCCTGGTGTTAGGGGGAATGCCTGCTCGCATACCCAGAGGCTATGTCTGCTGTGTGATAGGTCTGACCACTTTACTGGTCACCTGTCCTGTACAGCAACCGAAACCCGTGGCACCCCCCCCACACTCCCGCCACCTGCTCCATCACCAGAAACAGTTGACGGCACTGCCCGCAAGGGCTTCTCTGACCGAACGATGAGGCAGAATCGAAGGGAGAATGCAGGAGAGTCAAGGGATGAGGAGTACTGCAAGATGATTCAGGCATCCCATAACCAGACCCAGGCCACCATTGTGCCACCTGGGAAGTATACTGGAAGGTGCAGGAACTGCTGCAAGATTGGGCACATGGCATACGAGTGTAATCAGGCACTCAGGTGCAATAACTGTCATGAGGCTGCGCACAGGTTCAAGAACTGTGAAATGGACAAGGTGGTCCGGTGCTTTAACTGCCATGAGGAAGGGCATGTGACCAGAGAGTGCAAGGAGGATAAGGTCAAGAGGAACAGGAACAGGAAGAGTTGGGGCAAGAAGGCCTCATCATCCCAGGGCAAGGAAGTTGACCCCTCCCCCTCCCCTCCCCCTCCCTCTCCAGTATCCCCCCCACCACCTGGCAAGAAGAATGGTCTCCCCAGAATTGGGCGTCTTGATAAGACCAGATATGTCTGTGGCATGATTGAATAACATGTTGTTGTAGGGTACACAACTATTCATGGTGAGGGCTTTGTGAGCTCACGTGGTTCCGCAGAATCCCCACTTTAATGCAATTTACAACGCTTGCATTAAATGTTAGAAAGGGGGTGAGGAATCGGGAGGCGGCATTTGATTTGTTTTCTTATGTTGATTT
>LN891012.1:190750-201085 GCA_900010015.1 Tuber aestivum | reverse complement strand
TAGGGTACACAACTATTCATGGTGAGGGCTTTGTGAGCTCACGTGGTTCCGCAGAATCCCCACTTTAATGCAATTTACAACGCTTGCATTAAATGTTAGAAAGGGGGTGAGGAATCGGGAGGCGGCATTTGATTTGTTTTCTTATGTTGATTTGTTTTTTGTTTTGGAACCACCGGTTGACGCTGACGGTTTACATGTGCCACATGAAGCTAATGGATGGGATTTGTTCTTATTTGTTAAGGGTTCGGGAGTTGAGGTGTTTGTGCGCTCGTCTTTGTGCGCGCTATTTGATGTGATAAAACATGAGAGGTGTTTTTCTTTGGTGCGTTGTTGTGATGATGGAATTGAGAGGCACTTGGCAGGTGTGTACCTTCCGCCCAAAGATGGGAAGAAGGTGTTTTGTAGGGAACTGGAGAAGCTGGTGGGATGTGATATGTTGTTGGGCAATTGGAATACTCGCAGGGCATACTGGGATCCGGCAGGCGACAACTACAGGGGGGAATTGTTGAGGAAGTGGATGGCTGACAATCAGTACACCATGACCTTCCTAAGTGAACCCACGTTTAGGGATGTGTCGAGGATTGACCTATGCTTCCATTATGCGAACTCGATTCGCCACCGGTATAGATATGCTTTGGGGTGTGAACACATGGCACAGCTGGTTAAGCTGGATGTAACGGCACCAACAGACATGATCCGGACACGACCAGCTTGGAAGAAGGTTTGCTGGAACAAGGTTGGAACGAACCGGAACCTACTCTGCGGAAATTCGGATGACACTCGGTGGGACGGGGCACGAGGAGTTGTTGACTCAGTGCCAAAACCTCCAGCAGGCCGGGTACCCTGCAAGTGGTGGACTCCAGACTTCGAACAAATGCGGAGAGATGTTCAAAGACTATGCAAGTTCAGCCGAAGAGACACTTCATGTGCTAGTGATTATCGGCTTGCCAGGTGTGTTTACCGGTCGCCCGTTGTCCGAGCACGATTTGGGTACATCAGGGAGTAACTGGGACAAGCAGAGGACCCAGCAGTGTTCAAGCTGGTACAACTTTTGGATGCTAGAAGGACCTTGCCTACTATGGTTCTTGCTAATGGGGAAGTTGCGGCTACACATGAAGAGATTGCGGAAGCAATGGCGGCACAGCTGAATCCTGGTGGACAATCCCCGTGGGCACCTCTGAAGATTGAGATCGATACGGCCTGAGAAATGGAGCTGGTGCTGGCCCGGTCTCCAATGAATATGGTGCCAGGATTGGATGACTTGGGATATCCATTCTTGAGGTTTTGGATGCGCTGGCAGCCGGATGACTTGAGACACCTGGTGTATTACGGGTTAAGACATGACATCCCAGATTGGTCTGAGGCAGAGGTGGTATTGATCCCCAAAGTTGGCAAGCCTGAATACAATGTGGTTAAAGCAACGAGAATGATACACCTGCTACCCGTATTGGCTAAGGTTGCCAAACGGGTTGTTCTCATTAGGCTGGGACAATGTCCGGAACTGGGAGAAACACAGTTTGGGTCACGAAGAAAGAGGAGTGTCCACAATGCGATGGCGATCATATTTGAGTTCCTGAAACATAATGAGGGATACTACAGGATGATGCTGTCAGTCGATGTTGACGGGGAGTTTGACAACATTGATGTCGACCTGCTTTCTCACTTTTTAATGGCAAGGGGATGCACTTCAACTTTGTGTAGCTGGATACGCAGGTGGTATACCAACAGGACCGTCCAGTTCCGGTTTAACAGACGAATTTCCAACCAGTTCCACACCAGCAAGGGGATTCCCCAGGGCTCACCCCTCTATCTGTTTTTGTTTGGCCCATATGTGGCTGATATTTTCACTCCCCAGGTGCGGTATTCTCTAGGGGTACGACGTGTGATGGTGTCATATATGGATGATAGAGTGATCCTGGTGGCTGCACAGAGTCAGAAAGCTGTGATAGGACACGTGGATGAACTGTTTGCGGACCTTGATAGGGTGGCAAGAGTTAGGGGAATCGGGTTTAGCACTCTGAAGACCCAATGGATCTGGTTCGGAGATAGGGCATGGGATGGAATAGAGCTGGGTGGGGAACTAGTGGAACCATCTGATGACCTGTAAGTCCTTGGATACAGGTTTAATGTCTTCCTTAATTTCTCTGCTTATATGAAGTATTGGTTGGAAAGGGGACTGGAGGTGAGACAGAGAATTGGGGCGCTAAGGCAGTGGTATGGTGGTGTGGGTGGTATTGGAGCGTGGAAAACTTACAGATTGGTGCAAGCAGCCTACCTCCCGACTGTCTACTATGGACTTGAGTTTGTAACCAACTACCGGTCGTATGTGAAACAGATTCAGGTCCATGTTAACCAGTGCCTTCGCTCGGTTTTCCGCACCCCCTTCAAGCTGGCTAACAACATTTTGTTGGCTGAATTTGGTGTCCCGCCCACTCATATTCAGCGATGGTACTTACAGCGCCTGTAATGTGTTCACGCCAAGGTGCTAGTCATGTCGCTGGTACAATAGGAGCGAGCCGACAATCTACCAGAGATCGACGGTTCCTAAGCTTGCTAAGTGAGGCTTCGGTGGTAGAATAGGAAAATCAAGATAACTAGTCAACTGAGTATATTAGAATACTAACTGTCGAAGTCTGCCCTCTTTCTTAGCAGAAAGTGGCGGTCTTTTCAAGTACACATATTTGAGTACGATCATGAATGCTCACTCATGTTCTTACTCAATCAATCCATAAAACTAGCCAAGTATCAACCGATACTTAAAACAAAACATAAAACAAACTAAGTATCAACCGATACTTAAAACAAAATATAAAACAAACTAATAACCGAGTACCAGCTCCGGTTACAGTGCCGCTGTTACGGTCGGTTCATCAACCTGAGATATTGCGACAACCATCCATGGTTTGGGCACATCAGAATGGCCTGGAAGGAGGAAGGCATGGTGGCTTAAAGGCAATCATCGGACCTCAAGCTCATGGCACGACCATCAGTGAGGATCGGTAAGGGGAAGGAGGTGATTACAGCGCAGCATGAGGCTAAAGTCAGTGTGCTGTTACAAGCTTCTGGAGTGGTGGTTTACACAGACGGATCCAAGCACTCGGGGAAGGCATGGGCAGCATGGGTGGTGCATTATGAGGGTTCAGCATGGGTGATGGGACAGGCACTACCGCCATCTTGGAGCATTGTGGAGTGTGAACTGTTTGCGGTTGTAGGGACACTACGATACTTGGATGAAGTACATCCCATGCAAGATGCACACATATTGCTTAACTGTGTCCCTGCACTAATGCTGATTGATGGGATGTTTCCCCAAGGCGACTCGGTGGAGATGTGGGAAGCGTTTGTCCCGCTACTGAATGGTTGTGGGAAGGTCTCGTGTGAGTGGATTCCTGGACATTCAGGAGTGGTTGGAAATGAGGTGGTCGACTTGCGAGTAAAGGAATGTGTGCACCTGGAATTGCGACCCCAGGATTGGGATGGGGTCAGCTTTGGGATTGGGCATACGGTGCTGGCGCGGGAGCTGCAGCAGGATGAGTGGGCTGTGTGGCATCAGACACAGGGCTATAAGTACTATGAGCGTGGTCTGGCGGTGCCCCAACACCTCTGTGGGCTCACTAGACTAGATGCCAATGTGCTGACAAGAATTCGCAGTGGCACCGGCCTGGTTGGTCACGATGATTGTGTTGGGGGAATGACAGATACCACTGGTCTACGACCGATAGGTATCTCCGCGATCGGCCTCCCACGGATACGTTGTTTAAAGACAGCAAGGTTGGACGTTGGCGGGAGTGGTGGAGGCGGCATAGATGGCTTGCACTCGGCGTCTCAAAGAATGTGGAAGATGTGGATGGAGAGTTGGTGGTGGCCGGGAATCCATTTGACTGGACTTTGTTGGTTGAGAGAGATAGACAACTGACAGTCAGGAATGGGGGATGGACTTGTGATAGGTGTTTGACAGCACACGAGCACGGGTACTGCAGAATCTCCAGTGCACGGATTGGCGGAAACAAATGGTTTTTTATCCCTGAAGATGCCACGGTGTGCGAAGGTTGCGATAGTATTGTCACCAAGGCTGCGGGGTTCTGAACGCGGACTGAATCCTTCGCGCGGTACTTCGGTATGTCACCGTCATGTTTGGACAGGTGTATGGACTTGCACTGGGTTCAAGTATACGGCAGGTAGGCAGACTTGGAATAGGCTGAACAGATTGCGCAAGTGTTGGTTTGGGCCAGGAGTTATGAGTTGGTTAAAGGACCTCAATGTTTTTCTTGTGATGGCACATTTGTTAATATTGCGGGTCATTGGAGGAATACTCGACGTTGTTGGGACAGATTGGAAATTTCATTTGTTGAGTATGTGGAGAGTGAAGTTGCTGATGGTGGTGTGAGTGATAGATAGGTTTGCGAGAACAGGAAGAGGCATTAACCCGGGGTGTCGCTTGCAGCATTAGCACGCGTGAGCCTGTTGGTAGTGATTTGTGGATTTATGTTTGGACGGAGGGTTACGAGATGGACGGCCCTGGTAGTGATTTTGTTATGATTTATGGGTTATGAGGGATGTTAACTAGATCATAAGCCATGTTTTGGCATGACTAGGATAAATAAACTTAGATATAATTTGGACACCCTTTCTTACGTTCCAAGGATCCACCTAACCTCCACGTCATCCCTGACTTTATCTTGCGATAACTTCAGGTCTTGTTCATGAAGGAATTTTACATTACCTTACATTTACTAACCTTGTAAGGCTTTATCCTCACGTTTGTTGCCTTTAGGTTCTTCGTTTCCGTCGTTTCGTCGTCTTCGGTCGGTCGCTTCGATGTCTAAGCGAGGTGCTTCCCTTTCGGCGGGGAAGGTTGTGGCGGTCTTGTCTTCCCTTTCGGCGTCAGTAGACAAGGCCTCTCTTCTTCGGAAGGAGGTTTCGCGCCTTCGCCATCATGTCTCGATACTGTCTTGTCAACTCCACTTGTTGGAACGGGAGCATGCGGCCCTGGTTGGAACGGGAGCATGCGGCCCTGGTTGCAGCTAGGCGTGCACCCTCCCCCCCTCAGTTCGGCGGGCCAGGGGACATGACGCCACCTCCCAGCGGGGGGGTGGCTGAAGAAGAGGAGGTGGCTACGGTGCGGCTCCCTACGGTGGCGTCCTTCCCTTTGAGGATGCAGGCGCCTGAGCCATTCATAGCTGAGCCCAGGGTGGTGGCTGGCCCTGCCAGTGTGGTGTCCGGGGTGCCTGGTGTGCCTTGGTTCGTGGATCTGTTTGTCAGTTCTTCGCCGCCCCCAGCCGGCCTGGAGCTGCCTTAGTCTCCCGTCGATGATGGGTCGGTAATTGATGGATCAGTCACATCGGACGCCTTGATGGTTACGGTATTGGTGGATGTTGCTTTGGGTCCGGACCTCCCTCCTTGGCACTTTCCTCGTGGGCATTGGCCTAATGGAGAGAACCCCTATCTGGCTAGGCGGTACAAGACTCGGTTCCCATTGGCGGCGCCTGTCGGAGGTCGAGCTCTGAGCTCACCTCCCAGTATAAGCAAGGCAGGTGGCTTGTCTGACTTTCTCGGGTTGAGGCTGCCAGTGCAGCAAGCTAGGAAGCGGGTACTGGTAGAGGAGGTGGGAGTGCAGGGTGGGGTTGGACATGTGTTAGGTGGTAGGTAACTCTAAAGTCTAGCGAGTATAAACTAAGCGCTGTAATCTTCTGTCTCGGAGATAGTCAAGAAGGCTCATAAAGATAGAAGTAAAGTAGAACGAATATATTGATAAGATCTCTTCTCCGGTCGCCGATTTTTTTACTTACAGCTAGGGATTTTTTTTTTCTTTTTTTGTTTAACTCATATATTCTTTGTTCAGGTACAAGAACCTGCATGGAGCGCTAGCTATGGCAAAAACAAAACCTTAATGTCAAAAACAACAAACGGTAACGAGATATCTCTCCACCAGCAATCCCCGCCTGTGAGTAATACAACCCACTGCGCCCACCAGGGCAGCTAATGGCAAAAGGAAAGACAAGTCTCCTTCCGCACGAAAAAATCATAAAGCAAGGAAAGTTAAATAAAGCCAGGAAAGACATCAAAAGGAACTATCACGTTCATCTGAAACAAGGATGGTGCGGGGCGACGCCCGACCGCCACTCATCGCGAGGGGAAAGTTGGTTCTGGTATCGGAAATGTATCGTGTGAGACCCTATAGGAGGTCCTTATCCGCCCACAGGGGAGCCTCATGGCCTAAGGAGTCTACTCCTGGGATATGGAGCAGCCTTGAGGGGGCCTTAGAGGGACAGGAGAGGACAGCATGTTGCATAGTCTCCGGCTCAAGGCCGCAGGCAGAGTAAGTAGTGGGTTTGTCTGGCTCGTTCCAGGGGGTATGGGCTGCTAGATAGCTCTTTCTAGCTCTCATTTGATGTATTCATCCAGCCAGAAAGCGGTCCAGCCCCATAAAAGGGTGCGGGGCTTCGGGTGGTGGGTAGGGGTAGTATAGCGGGGGGGGGGCCTGTAGTGCCCAGTCCCGGAAGAGAAGGGAGCGAGTGGTGGCCTTCAAGAGGGAGTACTTCTGCGAGGAGGAGAGCTTGTTGTTCGTCGCGGGGACCAGGTGCCTGTTCAGGCCTGGAAGGGGCCCCTTGGCAGCGACGCGGGCAAGGGAGTGAGCTATGCCATCAATAGGGAAGTGGGATCGTACGGCGGGGGAGGGCCTGGGGGTTCTCCAGAGGAGGGGGTATGCGTTGCCTTTCAGCCCAATAGACAGGGCCCGGTTGGAATCTGGGGCCCTTGTGGCTGATGCGGAGGGAAAGGACAAGGGGAGCCTGGCTGAGGCCGGGTTGATCTCGGGTGGAGAGCAGGCCATCCTCAACCCCGCCATCCAGCGCTTGTGGAGAAGGAGGACTACCAGTGGTGGGATGCTGGCCTCGCAGGGGAGGATCGAGGTACGGGTAGAGTGGAAGCAGTGGGTCACCCATCGGAGCACTCGGTTCCAAAAAACCTCCATCTTATGGAGTGCAGAGGAGTTGGGTACCAGGAGATCGGCCCTGTAGGAGAGGATGGGAAGGATGAGTCCCACGCCGAGCCTCCGATTGAGAGAAGGAGGCAGGCCTTTACCAGGAGGAGAGAGTTGTCTTACGATAGCGAAAGCCCCCTGGGCAAGCGCCAATCGTTTTGCGAAGTAGGGAGAGGTCTCCAGGCTAGGGGTAAACCAGTAGCTGAGCCAGCGAACCAGCCCAGCAGGGTGGAAGAGAGTGCCGTCCAGGGTGACAGGGGTGAAGCAATGCGCTCCGTGGTCCCTAGAGGTCCTCCAGTGGGAAACTTCAGTCTTGGGCACTGAGAAGAACATGTCTATCGCACCCGCCCTTCTCTTCAATGCCAAGAAGTAGTGTTGCAAGCGCTGCACGTTGCACCTGTAAGAGGAAAAAGCCACCATAATAGTAAAATCATCAACATAGGAAAACATGATTCCCTTAGGAATATCCAAATGAAGAGGAGACACATAGATGACAAACAAAAGAGGAGAGATAGGAGACCCTTGTGGCGCGCCCACCTGCACTGGAGAGAACACAGTAGGAGACCCTTGAAAGAGAAGACGACAATGTCTATTAGAAAGGAAAGATTGGACCCAGGCACAGATGTATGGAGGCACCCCCGTGGACTTCATGAAAGTCGTGAGTAGTATTGAATTGATGTTGTCGAAACCCCCTTTGATATCAAGGAAGAGTGACGAGGCTTTGAGCCCGGGCCTCTGGAGGCAGCGGATCTCGTTGGTGAGGGCAGCGCAGGCGTCGTAGGTGCTAAGCCCGGGGAGCGAGCCACATTGGTTTGGGTTGATTAGGCCCCGCGAGCAGGCAACCAGGGACAGGCGAGAGGCAACTATCCTCTCTAGGATTTTCGAAACAGTCTGGAGGAGGACAATGATGCGAAAGGAGGCGGGGGAGGAATAGTCTGGTTTTCCTGGCTTAGAGAGGACAACTCCATTGGCCTTTTTGAGGGAGGGAGGGTGGAAGCCAAAAGATAGCAATGGCGAGAGAAGATTAACAAGGAGGGAGGGGTTAGCCGCGTGAACCTTCTTCCAGACCCCATAGGGGATCTGGTCCAGGCCTGGGGCAGAGGAGTTTGAGGACTTGGACAGGGCCCTTTGCACCTCCTCAGGAGTGAGGGGGGGTGAGCCACCAAAGGGCCTGAGAATACATGGGGTGGGGGTGGGGCTCTTGTAGGGGAAGAAGTGACTCAGAAGAGCTGAGTTGATCTGTTCGGGGGAGGAGAGACCTGGGAAGGAGGGGAAGTGGTCAGGGGCTCTTCCAGTAGCAAGCCTTCTCGGTGTCCAGACAGAGCGGGAGTCAACCTTGGACAGGAAGTTCTTTCAGTGCTCTGCCTTCGCCTTCTTGATGGTCTTAAAGTAGAGGGAGTGGGCCTCGCGGGCCTCGGCATTTAGTGTGGGTGAGGGGGAGGAGCGGGACCTCCTGGCAGCTGCATTGAAACCACAGCGTAGTGAGGTCAACAGGGGGGACCACCAAGGTTTGGACCGAAGTGAGGGGCGTTTTAGTGGGCCTGGGGCCAGGAGTAGGGCTGAAAGGGCACCAAGGTGGCGATCGAACCAAGAGCTGAGGGAGGAAGCTGTTGGGAGGGGAGGCGGTGGCGAGATGTCGACTGCCTGCAGGGTCTCAAGTACCGGCCGCCAGTCCACCTTATCCCAGTCCGGGCTCGGAGGAGCCTTGTGCATTCGTGGAGAGGAGAGCTTGATGAGGATGGGAATGTGGTCTGAGCCGGTAGAGGGGTGATCAGCCGACCAGGAATGTTGAAAGGGAGCCAGGAACTTGTTGGCAAAGGCTAGGTCAAGAACGCTGGGCCTAGTTGCCGGGTTGAAGGGGAACCTGGTATGGATGCCAGGGGTATCGAGAAGCTGTAGCCAGCCTCAGAGGCCGCCTGAAAGTAGGGAGAGAACACCAGGAGATTCTGGTCTGGAAACTGCCGCAAAGGGTCAGATAGGGGGTGGTGTAGGTTAAAGTCTCCAAGCGTGAGGATGGGGAAATCATGAAGGGGAAAAGCATCCGTCGGCGACACTGTCCGGCGGTGGGATGACATGAAAGTAATGGAATACAAGTTGTAAATCTGAAAAACATGGAGAGACGATGATAACAAGCCCCTAGGCAAGTGGATATCCAGTGCCATTAGGTCAGGCCGATCGAAAAAACAGGGAAGAACAAGATAGGCTCCAAGGAGCTCCTGGTATACGAGGAAGGTTACCTTAGGCTTGCGGCCTGAGGCGACAGGAGGGGAAATACATTTATATATGGAAAAGGACGGCAGCTCTCCCCGCCAGACCGGGGGATCTTGGAGGGCGACTATCTGGGGAGGAGAGGGCAGCGCAGCAAGGCTGTTGAACAGGGGAAGAAAAACATTCCCGCTCCCTAAGCAGTTATGTTGAACGAAGGACAGAAATGGAAGGAAAGTGCGGGTTGGCGGCAATCGGTCCACCAAATTTGGATCCATGGGTTGTACTATCACTTATGGAAGGAAGTTGAGGGGAATGGAGACGGGCTACTGCATTCCCCTAGGGAGGCGAAGAAGGCAGCAGACAGTGAGGCGGGTGCCGGAGCACGGGAAATTGGGGCAACAACAGGTCGGGGGCTGGCCCAAAGGTCGGCATCCGGGAGGGGGGGAGTGGGTGTGTGAGCGTCGCCCGGAGGGGCATCCTCCTGGTCCATGGTGTCATCCCCCTCATCATCCTCAGCCTCAGACCCTTTGGTCTGCTGTGTTGGCTGGGAGGGGCGAGAAGGGCATGACCTATCAGTAGCGGGGTGGCCGCCGGAGCAGTTTGCACACTTAGAAGGGGAGGCTGGGAAGCAGCCGATGAACGGTTTGAGGAAGCCCAACTTGGGGCACATTGGGTTAGGGCAGCGCTGGTTGGCCCTTGTGTGGTTTGATGCACAGATTGGGCAGATGGGAATGGTGGCAGTGCATGCCGGCGCGGGGTGGCCAAACTTCCAGCAATGCCTACATTGCATGAACTTGTTCTTGGAGACCGCGTTCTGAAAGTTGCGGAGCTTGGAGTAGAGGCGGATTTTGGACCCAATGCGGGCCACATCGGAGGGGGCGACAATGATGACCACTGAGGTGGTAGCCTTGTGGAGGAGGGGGTCTGGTTGGAGGTAGCGTGCACCAAAGATATCGATATCCTTGGCGTTTTTGATGGACTCAGCGAGTGCGGGGAAGAGGTCAGTCTGGTCCTGCGGGAGGAAAGCGACTGGAAGACCGTGGATGACAAGCTGCACTTCATTGGGTGCGGGGCGGAAGGGGTGGTATGGATTGTACTTACAGCTAGGGATTTTTTTTTTTTTTTTTTGTTTCACTCATTGATTA